>ML822480.1:8930-38218 GCA_009831015.1 Picea engelmannii | reverse complement strand
AACAAGATTATGAGCAATCATTAATGACTCAACAAACAGAAGATGATCTCCTTGGTGATGGCATCTTTACAGCAGAAGATAAAAATAGATACAACCTCCGATCTAAGTCTAATGCTGCTCAAGCAGATGCATCAGCCCCTCCTACAGAGACTGTTGCCCCTGTCAATCAAAAAACTCATACACCAGAAGATCAGCCAGTAAAGTCTTCAAAGGAAAAAGCAGCAGCTCCTCCCAAGAAGATTGTTGTCCCTGTCAGCCAGCAAACTCCAGAGAGTCAGCCTCCTATTGAATAGCAGAAGAATCAGGAAGCCCCTTCCAGTCAGGTAAAAATTTCTGATAAAACTGTTGATAAGGCTCTATATTCCTTTAATTTTGAGGATGAATTACAGAAGATTAAGATTCCTATCCTGCTTGTTGAGCTGATGAAAAATGAGATGTTTAAAAAAGATATTCTCAAAACTTTAAATCCTCAGTCACTATCTCATTCTGCTGATATCCTCAACATTTATGATGACAAACCAACCATCACTCTGGGCCCAATGGTAGAATATAGGGATGAAAGCTGTCCTCCATTCTATATCTCTTTAAATATCCATGAAAAGACACTGCATAATTGTTTGTTGGACTCCGGTGCCTCACACAACTTGATGCCCAAAGCTGTCATGGATGAGCTTGGATTGGAGATCACCAAGCCTTATCATGACCTTTTTTCCTTTGATTCTCGAAAAGTCAAATGCCTTGGGATGATTAAGGATTTGGCTGTAACCTTGACCCAAGCATCAATGAAAACAATGGTGATGGACATAGTGGTGGCTGACATACCTCCAAAATTCGGATGTCTTCTATCAAGATCATGGATGAAGAGGCTAGGTGACACTCTTCAAATGGATCTCTCTTATGCTACTATCCCTGTTTTCAGAGGAGTGAACAGAAGACTTTACAGGGAGTCTCAGTTGGCATATGTGATCAGTGATGAGAAGAATCCATCTAATCATCCTATTTATGCAGTCGACACAGATATGGGATCTTGTATCTTGCAATTTGATGATTCACTGCCTGATACATTGCTGCTCAGAAAACCCACAGATCAGACCACAGTTCAGCCCACAGAAACAACAAAGGATGATCTCTGGTCCATGTTCTTTGACGGTGCTTGCACTAAGGATTCAGCTGGAGTAGGAGTGGTATTCATTTCTCTCTCAAAGAAAACTTCTCATTTGTCTTTCAAACTCAATTTTAAAGTGACTAATAACATTGTTGAGTATGAAGCACTACTTTTAGGGCTGAACACAACAAAGGAGAAGGGCATTAAAAAATTGCAGGTGTTTGGAGATGCAGATTTGATCATTCAGTAAGTGAATAAGTCCTTTCAAGCCAAGCATGTCAGGCTGAAGGCATACAAAGATGAAGTGTTGGAAGCAATTAAAAATTTTGCAGATTTCAAAATTACATTTGTACCTAGAGCCATGAATGAATTGGTTGATTCATTGGTTGTGTCTGCTTGTGCATTTATTCCTCCTTTGCCTCACAAATTGTCTTACGAAATTCAAGTTAGACATAGGCCTTCTCTTCCTGACAATGTAAAATTTTGGAAAGTTTTTGAGGATGATGCTGAACTCACCCGATTCCTTGCAGTGATAGATGAGTTTGCAGAGCTGCAAATTGATCAAGAGAATGAACATGATGATGGATTTGAGCAGACAAAGCTCAAGAGCAAAATTGCAGCTCACGAGATAGTTCAGTTGTCCACAAATAGAATTCCTAAAGGCTTGGTCCCATTGGAAAGGCTGTTCGACAACAACGATGTGGCTGTCAAATTGCAAAGTGCAGAGAAAGAGTCCAATGTTTTTCAGTATAATGTGGCCAGTGAGAAAGATCCCAAACATGTCAACTTGGCCTCGCATTTGTCTGAAAAACAAAGGGTTGATTATGGAGAATTGCTGAAGGAATTTGCAGACATCTTTGCTTGGCAATATGATGATTTGAAAACTTTTGATACAGAGGTGATTCAACACAAAATTCCCTTGAATAAAGACACCAAACCATTCAGACAGAAGCTTAGATCTTTCAATCCTTTGTTGTTTCCCACGATGGAGAGAGAAATTAAGAAACTACTGGACGCCCGCATTATCATTCCCCTCAGGTATTCAGAATGGATTGCTAATATTGTGCCGGTTAGGAAGAAGAATGGAGAGATCAGACTCTGCGTTGATTTCAGAAATTTGAACAAATGCTCTCGAAAGGACAATTACCCTCTGCCTAAAATGGAGCATATGTCGCAGAAGGTGTCAAGAGCCAAGGTAATGTCCTTTATTGATGGGTTTTCCGGATACAATCAGATTGTTGTCCATCCAGAAGACAAAGAAAAAACTGCCTTTACCACTCCATGGGGCACGTTTATGTATGAGAAGATGCCCTTCGGTTTGATGAATGTAGGGGCGACATTCCAAAGGGAAATGGACATCGCTTTCATCGGTGAGAAAGATAAATTTGTCCTGATTTATCTTGACGATATTACTGTTTTCTCAAGCAGCCACGAACTTCATTTTCAGCATTTGAGGAGGACATTTCTGAAATGTCGAAGGTATGACATCTCTCTTAATCCCAAAAAATCAAATTTCACACTTAAGGAGGGAAAAATACTTGGGCATATTGTTTCTGCGGATGAGGTTAATATCGATCCAAAGAGGGTAGAAGCAATTAGAAATCTGTCCCTTCCAAGATCAAAGAAAGACATTCAGTCTTTTCTTGGAACTATTAATTTTGTCAGAAGATTCATAGTGAATTTTGCTGAACTCACAAAGCATATCACTGCTATGTTGAGGAAATACTCTGAGCTAAAATGGACTGAAGCAACCAGGCAGTCATTCAATGACATCAAGGAAGCCATCACTACAGCTCCTGTATTGATCAACCCTGATTTTTCCAAGGTATTTTACATCTTTTCGTTTGCTTCCAATGATACGATCGCAGCAGTACTCTTGTAGAAGAATGTTGATGACAAAGAGCAGCCAGTTGCTTTCTTCAGTAAGGTCTTGAGGGATGCAGAGGTAAAGTACGAGCTGTTGGAAAAACAAGCCTATGCACTTGTCAAGTCACTGAAGGCTTTCAGGGTCTACATTCTTCAGGCAAAGGTAATAGCTTTTGTTCCCTCTAGTTCAGTTAAAGATGTTCTTGTCCAACCTGACATTGATGGCAAAAGAAGTAAGTGGATAGCCAGATTGATCAAGTTTGATGTTGAAATCAAACCAGCAAAGCTAGTGAAAGGCCAGGGTCTTGCCAAACTCCTGGTAGAAGAGAATTGCAAGCTGCTTCACATTAATCTGATGAGTATTGATGCAGAAAATGTTCCGTCTGCTGAGAACAATGAAGGTAAGAGAATGCAGGTTTCATCTCATCTAGCTGATTGTAAGTGGTACATCCATATCATTCAGTTTTTGCAAACTTTATCTGTCCCATTAGATTTGACAAAGACTCAAAGAAGGGCTTTGAAGCTCAGAGCTATAAATTTCTGCATCAATGATAATTTGTTGTTCTGGAAGAATCCCATTGGTTTGTTGTTGAGATGTGTGAATCAAGAGGAGGCAGCTAAAGTCATGTGTGAACTTCACAATAGTGAATGTGGAGGACATCACTATTGGAAAACCACAGCACACAAAATCTTGAGATCAGGTTACTATTGGCCATCCTTATTTTCGGATGTGTATGAATTTGTGAAAACATGTGACAAATGTCAGAGATTTGAAGGTAAAAAACAATTGAAGTCCCTTCCTCTCAAACCTATAGTGGTCACAGGGCCTTTCCAGCAGTGGGGCCTAGACTTCATAGGTGAGATCCATCCACCTTCGAGTGGTCAGCATCAGTGGATCCTGGTTGCCACTGATTACTTTACAAAGTGGATTGAGGCTATTCCCACCTGGAACGCCAATCACACTATCATCATAAATTTTCTGCAGGAGAACATATTCACCAGATTTGGCTGCCCTAAGAGATTGGTCACTGATAATGCTGCTGCATTCAAAGATAAACACTTGGTGAAATTGTGTGAAGAGCTGGGAATTCAGCTGGTACATTCCACGGCCTACTATCCGCAAGGGAATGGTTTAGCTGAATCCTCAAACAAGAGTTTAGTCAGAATCATAAAGAAGCTGCTTGAACAACATGGCAGAGGTTGGGATTCCAAACTGAAGTTTGCCTTGTGGGCTGACAGGGTAACATGTAAGAAATCAATTGGTACTTCTCCTTTCAATTTGGTATATGGTACTGAGGCCATATTTCCTGTTCAACTTGCCTTACCAGTTGCTAAATTCTTACAAGAAACTGATGCTGAACCAAATGATTTGACTAGGAGAATTCATGAATTGGTAGAACTGCAACAAGATAGAGAACAACTCTTAGAAAAAACTGAATTGCATCAGGAAATGATCAAGTGAAATTTCGATAAGAAAGTCAAACCAGATGTTTTCAAAACAGGGGATATGGTCTTAAAGTGGGATGCAGCAAGGTAGGAGAAAGGGAAACACAGAAAATTTGAGGCTCTTTGGACAGGTCCTTTTGTCATAACAGAGGTGCAGCAGAACAACACCTTCGTTCTTCAAACTCTTTCAGGCAAGCCAGTTTCAGGGGGGCCTTTCAACGGGCACTTCCTGAAGATCTATTTCTCATAAGGCTTCCTTGAAGTCAGGTTCTTCTTGTACATATTTTCTTTTTCAGTTCTATTTTCTTTACTTTTTTCATTCAAATAACTCCATGCCCAATGGTACTAGCAACTATTTTTCAGATTGCAATAAGGCTACTGAGTCTAGCTAGGTTCTTGGTCATCTTACAGGGAGATGCCCATCCCAGTTGGAGACAAATGTTAACTCCCAAAATGAAACCGTTCTTTCGGTTGAGTTTTGTGGTGGATATCATGGCTTTTGGTAGTATCTTCAAGTTACTTTTTGAGTTTTTATAGCTGAGAAAATTTTTGGTTTTGGTTTGTCCTAGAAAATAACTGACCCATAAGGTCTTCTATTTCAAATTGTCATTTTTTACTTTCCACAGCTAACGTGTTTTTAAAGACTCATTGTGCGCTGTGGAAAGTGCCCACTTTCAACAGCTAAGGAGCTCATTTCATCAGTTGACGCGCTGTTGAAAGTGACAAGTTTTAAAAGATTTTGAAAATCAGTTCTCGGGTGGCGCACTGTGGAAAGTACACGCTTTCCACAGCTAAGGAGCGATTTCGATTGATATGGTGCGCTGTTGAAAGTAATTACTTTCTGCAGCTAAGGAGTGTCTTCTACAAAGCAGTGCGCTGTTGAAAGTGCATACTTTTAGCAGATAACAGGGGTTTCTTCGCAGAGTTGCGTGCTGGTGAAAGTGGCAAGCGAGCGTTTGGCAAAGGCGTTCTCCACGGGTCGTTGTTGCATGAAGCGGGAATCACGTGCATGATATCCACGTATGAAAACAATGATGATGTGATCACCCCCACGTCAAAGAAAATCCAAGGCATGCGCTGATAGGAGTGGGCAATCATAGAAACTAAATCATGCATGTCAGGATATGACTATAATTTAAGTTCGTTCCAGAACCCACGCTCAACGCTCATCACATTCGGAATGGCAAGTTCGTGTTCGGTGATGTAGGTATAGAGGGGGTACCGCCGACCTGACACCATCAAATCAAATAGAGGTTTCATATCACAAACCGTTTCCAAAACACTGTCGAAGTTTTCATTTAATTCAAAACAGAGCCAAAGCCCGGACTGCTTTCAATAGCGCAGAACCTCAGCTCGACTAGGCGGTTACAGGGATTATATTTGTCAAGTGTTTGAGCTACAGAATGGTGAGAAAACGCAGTGGTTCTTTAGTCAAGCGAGAATTGGATAACTTATCCTTTTTAGAATCACATCCCGAGGTCCGGAGGCATTTTTAAAATGCGGGGTGTATGGAATTCCCAGAAAGGTTACAAGTTGGGTGTCACCAGGCCACAGATGAAGCCTTCGCCAAGACATTTGATGGCAACAAAGATCACGTCATATCTGTGGAAATCAAAGTGGATGAGGTTGTCATTGCCGCAGCCACAGGATTGCCAAGCACAGGTCAAAGATGGTTTAAAACCACCGCTCCTAAGAATCTGGATTTCAGGGTCTATTTGAAAGATGGGTACAAGCACAAAGCGTGGAGAAAAGGTATGCTCGTTTCATATCTAGATGAAGAGTGGGAAGATTTATTCAAAGGAATTCAATTATATATCACATCAGAAGGAAGATATGATAAATTGATGATGTACCACTTTAAACTCATGGATCACTTCACAGGCAAAACCCCCATCAATTTGCCTTATTTCTTATATCACAGTTTGACTAAGGTATGCAAGAGAATTAGAGCTCAACCTTTGAGCGTGAAAACCACTCTATGTCACTTAGGCCTCATTAAATTGATTCTTCTGCAAGAATTGAAACAACAGGGGAGAAGCTGGGAGCACTTTCTGTTCTGGGAAGGCTTTGAAACCCAGAATCAGACTGCAAATGAACAGATGGTTGGTGCAAAGAAACAATCATCCCCTCAGAGCAGCTCAAGAAGAAGAAGGGCTTTACTAGGACCTTCAGAAGATAGATCATCTGGACTGAAGCCCCACAGGTCAAAGAGAAAATTAAGTTTTGAGCAGGCAACAGAATAGACTACACAGCAAAATACAGGGCATCCAATAGAGCAAAGTGTAGGAAAGAACATCCTTAATTTGCCTTATTTAGATTCTGAATCTGACCAACAAATTCAATGCCCTGCCTTTAAGAGTTCTGAGCAATCAGCTGAATGTGCACAGAACTATGAAACTTTCAGTCAGATAGAGCAGGGAGAATCATCAAAAAATCCTAGGTCAAACAAGTCTCAAAGGATCAAACATTTGAAGGAAGTAATCACCCAGCAAGAGGTCTTGGAGCGGGTGATTAAGGATAGATATAAAAAACTATATGATAACTTTGCCAAGACAAATGCAGTGTTTGAAAGATTGGCCAAGGAGAGTGTTAAAGAGAAAAAGAGGAAGGAAAAGCTCACTAAAAACTACAACAGCTTAAGATTGCTTGTCAAACGCCTAAAAAGGCAGATCAGGATGTTGAACCAAAAATTGAAGCAAAAACCTCATTCAGACTTGAAGGTTCTTGCTCAAGTTGTCGTCAATATGCAAGGTGAGAAGTCAGATGCCCATTGATTTTGGTTTGAAATCAATTTCGAAGGAGAAAACCCTTTTTGTGCACTATCGGGACTTTCAACAGCGCCAGGCGACTATTTCATTATCCGTTAGCTGTGGAAAGTGACAGCTTTCAACAGCTAACCCGTGAAAATATCAAACGGTTGCGTTGTTGAAAGCTGGGCAAGCAAGTTTTGAGGCCGAGAACGCAACAGTTTATTTCAAACATGTTTTGAAGATATGGCAACGTATCAGTGGACTGTTAAATTGCATGCAAGAAGTTCAACCTCAGGGATTCGAGGGATTTTGGTTACACATTCAAAACCATATCCTAAAACTCAACCATAAATATTGGAAAATGGAACAATCACGTACAGGTGTCATGCTACTTCACCACATTGCAGATGCTGAAAGCTGGAGGAAGCAAATGGCGATCTTTGTAGACTGAAGACAGTTCGAACACTCAGTCCAGTTGATTGAAGACTTTAATTTCAAAGTAGTTTAGATAGAATAGAACTGTTTCTATTTAATAACAGATCCATGTTTTTAGGATCTGTGTAACTATTTGTAAGGGCTATAAATGCCTGTTTTGATATCAAACAAGGGTTCGATTTTGGATAGAGTAATCTGCTATTGTACTCAGACGTTTTATGTTAATACAGATCACAAGTTCCTTTCAATTTTGATTGTCAGCTTTCCATCCTTCTTTCTGCACTATTATCTGTGTTGTCAAGCTTTGAATGGCTGTTATCCCATTGTTTAGCTCATAGCCTGATAATAGGTTTCTTGATTGTCTCTTAGACCCTACATTGTACTGGTTTAGTTACAATCTGTTCTTCACCCATTTTAAAGTTATCTGTTGATTAATCAATCTTTGAGAGCACTGTCTATTTGTTTATCATTTTCATGTCTGAATGCTATTAGATGAATTGAGTTATCCCATTGATCCACCTTTACAAAATACAAAAACATTCATTTCTTAAGTTACCAAGCACCTTTGGTCTGCAACCACAAAGGGTTTCTTGGAGTGATAACAATAGTGAAAGCGAGGAGAAGGTTCAATTACAGTTGATATAGAGTGTGCTTAGCTTCCGAAATCTCAGACACAGACGAAGAGTTAAGTCTCAGTCACAGGTCGACTCAGATTGGTTCCAAAACACTTCAACAAACTACCTCTTCCTCAAGCAAAGATCTGCTCATGTAGCCAGTTGTCTACAGTGGCCTCCAACAGCTCGCAGGCATGCCATTACTCAACACAGAGCTTTGTTCTGTCACTCTGAGGCCTATTTTCTACCAATTTAGTTCCTCCAGCAGATGCATCAGTTCTGTCTCAAAGACAGTAGTAGTTTTTAGTTGATTAATTCCAATATTTTCATAGATTAGATACAAGAGTGGTA
The DNA here is from genome assembly GCA_009831015.1 of Picea engelmannii. Lineage (NCBI taxonomy): Eukaryota > Viridiplantae > Streptophyta > Pinopsida > Pinales > Pinaceae > Picea > Picea engelmannii. The sequence continues at coordinate 29,651 of ML822480.1, read as the reverse complement.
TTCTGTGTGTGATAGGAACCACTCTTGCTGATTAAGTCTAGTGTCTTAGTGAAGTTAATAATCTTTTCTACAAAAAGTTACCTAAAATTAGGTCTCAGTCCCCTAAGGATGCGAACCTCTGCAACTCTGTTAAATAGGCGATCTTTGAATGTTTTGAGGGTCATAGATTTTGGGAAAGAATAACACTACATCAGATTGGTTGGATCCATTCTATCCATGGATTAAATCTCTCTACATGGTGAACATACTCTTGATGACATTTTTTTGCTCAAATCTTCATGTGTTTTTATTCTTATCTTGAATACAATTTTTTATTTGTGCAAAGTACATTTCATTTTGTTTCAGCTATTGTATAACTTATTTTCACTGATATGCAACCTGTCAAACAACTAATGCTTTGGTGAAGATTTATTTTTATTGCAACCTGTGGGATTAATTGTGTTTTTGATACATATTTAATGTCTTGAAATGATATTTTAAGTATTGAACTTCTTGCAGCAGATTATTCATTGAGTAGTTTGTTTTTTCCCTTTGTTTTCTATTATTTCAATGGTCTATCATTAGTGTGCCACCAGCCAAGGAGGACCCTGATCCATATCATTTTTCCAAACCAACCTTTCTTTTGTCTTGGTATAACAACCCTCTGACCAACCAACAAAAAATTAAAAGAAACAGCCATTCTAAACTGATAGGTGGCCTAGATTTTCCCTTTAGCAGCTAGGTGCAGACCTTAGGACCAACATCTTCTGGCACCATTACCGGGGAACCGAGTAACGAGCTATATTTCCCTGGGAGAACGACAACGATCAGATCTGATCTTTGATGGTGAACAAAGACTAGACACACATATGACTGCAATCTTTCTCTTGACGACTCCACAATCAAAAGACTCCACTGGAGGATGAGCCTAGCCGATAGAGAATGAAAAGGTGGAAGGGACAGACCAAGTACCAAGCCATTAGTCTTTTCAAAGAGCTCATATTTTTCTTCATTAGTTCATTCATGTCTTTTCCTTTGTGTGTGAAAAGAAGTATCTTATTCTTTGTTTACTTAGATTATTATAAGTCTACAGTGGTCAATCCATCCTTGAGAAGAGAAGATCTGCCCTCTTGCATTATTGATCATAATCTCATTCCTTCATTTGAACCCACTAACCATAATGTTGATCATATACAAACTTATCTAGATCATGACCAGTCATGTAAGCCTGTGAATTATACATTCGATTCACCACTTATTGAAATCATTGTCCCCCCTTGTAATCAACTTATCGAAATTCAGTCTAGGATCTAGAAGTACTACAAACCCCTGAAACTACCACTTATCCTTCATGCATATCCTCCCAATTTTATTGATTACCTTCCTATTTTCAATGGAGGAGACCATGTTGCAGCTAAGAAGCACCTGGAAGCTTTTGAAAATTTCATTGATAATTTTCAAATTATGCATGAGGATGTAGTTGCGACGATATTATGCAAATCTTTATTTGGAGATGCATCATTCTGGTTCAAAAATTTGGAAGTTGATTCTATTAGTTCATGGACTGATTTGCGTAATGTGTTTTTGAGGTGTTGGGGTAAGAGCAAATCCTTTGAACAACACCTTTCATAGTTCTATGCCTTGAGAAGGGAACAAGATGAAGATGTTATCGCGTTCAATAGAAGGTTTCATAATTTTTATCTTAATATGCCCATGGAAATTCAACCTACTAAAGTTGCTGCCATGGTGCAATATACAATTGCACAACACCCTGATCTGTTTCTTTTTCTCAGAGAGAGAAGGTCATCATCATTGCAACAGATGTTCATTGATGCAGAGGAGATTGAGGACAATATCTAAGCTTGTGGAAGGATCTCAAATCGCGTTTGGGACGAAGATTTGGAACAAGAAAAAGTTTATGAGAAGAATAAATCATATTTGGATACAAAGGAATCCAAGGAAGGATATGGACAGTGGAAATTTGATCTGGGTTCTTATTTTCAACATACTAATGCATCACTTTTAGATTTTTATTCTTCCTCGGATCCTACAACTAATAAATCAGTTTTTTCTATTCTTGAAACTAAGTATATTGATGATTATCACAAGGATGGATTTACATGTACAAGTGAACCTTTTCTTAGTTATGAACAGAGGGATGAGTTTGCTAATGATGACTTTCATGAAGTTTTTGTAGAGAACGATGATCAATTTTCCAAACAAAAAGTTGCTTCCCCTCAACATCTGACTGTAAATATCGTGGATCAACTCACTTTCTTGACTTACGATGACTTTCATAATTATATGTGTTTAAATTTTGGTCAAGAAAAAGAGGAGGAGCTACAGGAGCAGTTGAACATGTTTTCTTTCTCATCAAATGACACCCTCACTACACTAGTTGTTCCTACTCCTGGAATAAATGGAAGTAACCAGTTGCCCTTCGATTTTTACGATGCCTTTGCTTTCAAAGCTGCCGAAGATAGTTATGCACAAGAAAATAATCAACAACTGCAAGGTAAATTTGTTGCTCAAAACTTTTATGAAGATCAGGATGCTTGTGACAACATAACCATATATGTCGGTAGCAATACTATAGTTTCATTTTCCATTACCTCAAATGCTTCTAGTAGTGATGGAAATTCCACTCTAAACTTAAAAGGATAAATTGATAGTGGAAACAAATTGCAACATTTTCCTGTTCCATTTTCGGGTCTCAAAAATGAGGATGTCAACGTTTCTATGGAAGCAAATTTTTCACAAGGGAAGTCTGTCCATTTGGAGCAGAAAGTACATGAGTTTACTATCAATACAGAGGTAACTAGTCATGAATTTTATGATCTGATGGCTACATACTTAGAGGATTTTATTATTTTTAATCCTCTATCATGGTTTCACTCCAAGTGTGGGGTTCGTATTAAGAACAAGTTGTCATTCCATTTTTAAATTTTTATTTCCACAAAGTAGGTTCAAGAAATCTAGTTGGTAGATCAATTGCTTGAATGGTTACTATGGAAATCTGTGTATACCTGAGTAGAAAGTTTTAACAAATTAGGAGTAGGAGAATAAGCTCGTAGTTCAAGCATTTAATTTTTAGTTCACAGATTGTTTTTTAGTATGTTGGTTTTTAGTAGCTTGTTTGAATAAGAGACTCTATAGGCCAACAAAGGCACTGGGGTTTAGTTGTAGTTTCAAGTTTCAGTAAAGACTCCATAGCCCAACAAAGGCACTGGGGTTTAGCTATAGTTTCAAGTTTAAGTAAAGACTCCATATCCCAATAAAGGCACTAGGGTGTAGTCTCGGTTTCTAATTCAATAAAATGCATGGATGAGACACAGTAGCATATAACACAAGGCTGGCAGACAAACAGAGGTAAGAAATGGAAGGTAATATCAATTATTTAATCTCAAGGCACTGATCTACAGTTCTTAGCACCTCACAGGGATGAGCTATCCCCAGTTGGAGCCAATGTTGTAACCTAGGTTTGCACCCCTACCTATCCTCTCTCCTTTCCCTATGCCTTCATCAAATTTTTCCTCTTTAGGTTGATTAAGTTAGTTTCCCATTACTGAGTGAATTGGTTCTTATCCGTTTCTTTCTTGATTGAGTCTTTGCACATTTCTGTTGCTATTGTTTCTTGAAGGATAATTACATGTCGTATTTGGTTCATAATGCTTGTCATCACGTTTTCCATTGATTGAGCACACAGCAGGTCGGCCAAGCCTTTGTATGCACAAGAAACACCTGTGGAAAAAAAACAACAATCCAGAGCGGTCAAATTCAGGCTCAGATTGTGGGAATATACATGTTAAATTTCTATGGTGGAGATCCATCAATCCAATCAAATTGATGATTTTCATGCGTTCAGAGTGTCTAAATCACACAGGGTTTAACATTAAGAGCGAACCCACGAAGAGCAAGAATTACCCAAACTCTTGAAGTGCCAAACACCCGAAGTCCCGAAGTGAATCTGGACCATCCATCGGCAAGGACATGTAGAGGCAAATCCTTCACTTCAAAGACTTAGCACTCCAAGATATTTGTGAAGCACTAGAGCAAGAATTACCTGAAGTTTTGAACTGCCAAAGTCCCGAAGTAACGAGAGACTGCCATGTCACTTTAGGCCTGTACTACTTCAGGAGAACTTCATGCCTCACAGTCAAACCACCAAAGCCTGAAGTGCCAAAGCATGTGGCACTCATTAGTCATGACACATGGCACACTCATCAGTCATGACATGTGGCACTCATTCTAGGTCATTTGGTTTTGTCATTCACCCATTTCCACGTGACATGTGTCACCCTTCTTTCCATGACACATCAGTAGTTGTGACATCATATGACATCAGGTACCACATCACTTCCTAGCCTATACCACTCTGGGAGATTTCTGAGCACAACATTCATAAACTCCCGAAGTGTCGAACACTTGAATTATCGAAGCAAATCTAGATCATCCATCAACGAGGATGCGCGACAACAGATCTCCCACTTCGGATATACTGAACTTCGAAGGATTGCACGAGTAGGGAGATGAAAACTACCGAAGCCCGAACTCCTGAAGTGAATCTAGACCGTCCAGATCCAGAGGCTACATGGAGGTAGATCTCTCACTTCAGGAGTATGACACTCTAGAGGATGGTAAGAAATTTGCATTTAAAAGGCTCAAAGCCCGAACTCCCGAAGTAATTGCGGACCATCAATCTCAAATCAACCAGCACTGTTGATCCTTGCAACATTTAAGGAAGGAATATCACTCAGATCATAGATTGGAACACGATCGATGACCATAATGCATTGCGGGGATGTAAACTTCTTGAACGTTAATTTTCCAAAGTGGTCTCGCAATTGAAACTGTGGTATTGTTGGGAAGGTACGTGGCAGCTTGTGGGGGATTACAGGCCCAAAGGTGGTGTGGACCCAAACCACCCTCAAAAACTTCCACAATCACGTTCTTATGTGACATTAGGTCAACACATCACCTCCACTCACACTCCCGCTACTGCTCAACTTTCACCACCTGTTCTTGACTACTCCCCATATCACCTATCACCTCCATGCATCGTGTTTTCCTATTGGGCGCTCGCCTCCACGTCTTCCTGTTCACGACCAGGTCATCACAGTGAAAGAGGGGAGAAGGGTCAGTTACAGTCGAGACGGAGTGCACTTATCTTCCAAAATATCAGACACAGATGAAGAGTTAAGTCTCAGTCATAGGTCGACGCAGATTGGTTCCAAAACACTTCAACATATTACCTCTTCCTCAAGCAGAGATCTGCTCATGCAAACAATTGTCTCCAGTGGCCTCCAAAAGCTCGCAGACATGCCATTACTCAACACAGAGCTCTGTTCTATCACTCTGAGGCCTATTTTATGCCAATTCAGTTCCTCCACCGCATGCATAAGTTCATTCTTAGAGAAAGTAGTAGTTTTTAGTTGATTAATTCTAGTATTTTATTAGATTAGATACAAGAGTGGTATTTTGTGTGTGATAAGAACCACTCTTGCTGATTAAGTTCAGTGTCTTAGTGAAGCTAATAATGTGTTCTACAAACAATTACCTAAAATTATGTCTCAATCCCATAAGGACGAGAACCTCTACAACTCTGTTAAATAGGGGGTCTTTGAATGTTTTGAGGGTCAGATCTTTTGGGAAAGAATAACACTACATCAGACTGGTTGGACTCGTTCTATGCATGGATTAAAGCTCTCTACCTGGTTAACATACTCTTGATGACAATGTTTTGTTCAAATCTTCATGTGTTTTTATTCTTATCTTGAATACAGTTTTTTATTTGTGCAAAGTACATTTCATTTCCTTTCAGCTATTGTATAACTTATTTTTACTGATATGCAAACTGTCAAATAACTAATGCTTTGATGAAGATTTGTTTTTATTGCAACCTGTGGGAGTAATTGTGTTTTTGATACCTGTTTAATGTCTTGAAATGATATTTGAAGTATTGAACTTCTTGCAGCATTTTATTCATTAAGTAGTCTGTTGTTTCCCTTTGTTTTCTATTATTTCACTGGTCTATCATTAGTGTGCCACCAGCCAAGGAGGACCTTGATCCATATCATTTTTCCAACCCAACCTTGATTTTGTCTTGGTAGAACAACCCTTTGACCAACCAAAAAAAAATTAAAAGAAACAACCATTCTAAACTGATAGGTGGCCTAGCTTTTCCCTTTAGCAGTCAGGTGCAGACCTTAGGACCAACATGTCCCAAGACACAGGAGGAGATATAATACATGTCTAGCGTCCCTTATTCGTCAAAAATTGGCATCTTGATGTATGCGATGGTTTGCACAAGACCAGATATTGCACTTGCAATGGGAGTTGTGAGCAGGCATATGAACAATCCAGGTAAAGAACATTGAGAGGCAGTAAAGTGGATTCTCAGGTATTTGAGAGGTACTGCTACTCATGCATTATGTTTTAAAGGTTTAGACACTGTTCTATAGGGATATGTTGATTCATATATGGCAGGTGATAATGATAATAGGAAGAGCACCACAAGGTATGTTTTTACTATAGGTGGAACAAAAGTAAGTTGGATTTTGAAACTGCAAAAGGTTGTTGCACTTTCAACAACAGAGGCAGAGTATGTTGCTGCTACAGAGTCTAGTAAATAAATGATTTGGTTACAAAGGTTTATGGAGGAATTGGGAAAGAAGTAGGAGAATAACAGGTTGTACTGTGACATTGAGAGTGCCATTCATCTTGCAAAGAACTCAACCTTCCATTCGAAGACAAAGCATATACAACTCAGGTACCATTTCATACGATCTGTCTTGGAAGATGGACATTTGAAGTTGGAAAAAATACACACTAGCCAGAATCTTGTAGACATGTTAACTAAGGGAGTAACCAAGGAGAAACTAAGTTCCTTCTCAGTTTTAGTTGGTCTTCAAGCACGAAGATTAAGATGATAATTTTTCTAGGTCCAAGAAGGATCAATGTCCAACAGATACAACAATGGTGGAGTTGTTGAGATCAGTCTCCAAGTGGGAGATTGTTGTTTGTGGAGCCTGATTATATTCCTGATTCAGAGGTCTTTGTTTTCAGTTGTGTTTATACCCCATGAATACTTTACACCCCAAAAGAATGTACACTCCTCCACATGGGGGAGTGCACAAGTGGGTTACCCCCTCTACGAGGTCTAGGGGTTCAGGGATGAAGCCCCGGGAGGAAACATTGCCTTGTAAATGTATATTGTAATTTCATTGTAAATCTGGACCGTTCATTATAAGGTCACACATATGATGGTAGAAGTTATGTTAGGGGTTTTTTCCCTAGAAGGAAACCCTCTTTTATGAGGGAAATGTATTGCAGCTATGTATCATTGAGAATATTGTATTCTGAGATAGGAGACTGTGAGAGAAAGAAGATGAACCTACAACAGATTTGTTGTAGGTTGTATCCCTTCATTTGTTGGATAATAATAAAGGAAGGACCTGACAATTTCTCTAGTGGACGTATCCCACACTGGGTGAACCACGTATAGCTGTGTCTCTATTGTATTGTGTATCTTCTCTGTTTTATTTCTGCATTTGTTTTATTTTATTGCTCCACGATCCTGTTTTTCTAACAATAATTAATGTGGTTGAATATTTAATGTTTTCTAGGAAATCCCATATCAACGTGCTTTTCTAATCATTTACATTGTAGGTGGGATATCATAGGAGAATATAATAGATTTTTACATTAAGAATTCCCAAGAGAAACATCACTAATAAATTTAAGGCAATGAAAATTGGGCATGTGATTGTTTCCTCTAAATATGTAGTCAAATTTCAACACTTGTTTTCAAATTGTCAATTGAGTCTTTATAACAAAGATGTGCCACACATTATAGTAATGGGTATGATGCAGAAGAAAAGATACTAATTTCTTAAATATGACACTTAGTGAATGTGATGTCTCATTTTCTACATGTTTCAAATGAGGGCACATGAATGAAGCTAAGACCTCTTTTCTAGGTCATCCATGTTTTACAGACTCATCTTTGTTATGTAAAAACGATAGTGTGTATGCATTTTTCATACCTAAGAAATGCACACACACTATGTTCAAGTAAAATTTGAGAATGTTGAGCCAAAAATGCATACACATTTTGAAGCCACACAAAAGACAACTTGGCCTTTTGAGAAAGGTGTACACATTTTAAAATGTTTATGCATTATCTTTTCCATCCATCTATTTATCTATATCTATATGTGTGTGTGTGTGTGTGTGGATAGATAGATAGATAGATAAGCATGCATTTTCTTCCATTTCTTTCTCATTTCACTGAGAAAGTAGGGAGAAGAACAAACATAATTTAGACGGACATGAGCAATTTGAATGACTACTTTCAACATCTATGTTTTAGTATTTGGAAATGAATGTGCAACATTGCAATAGTTTTTCCTCTTTAAACTCTTTCAAAGTGTGCAATGTTGGTTTTATTTATTTATTATTATTTCATTTATTAATCATTTTTGTTTATTAATTGATTACTTCTTGTATTATTTTTCATAACCATAAAAATTCAATTTGTAATTAGAATGGAAAAAAGTTGATCCCCAACCTTAGGATGTTGAGATTGAAATCCAAATTCCAAATACTCCAAACCTTGAGAACATAGAGGCTAAAAATGAAAGCTCTATCAAACTAGGAAACCTCTAGCCACCTCAAGATCAAAACATTGATATCCTTCCTAACATTGAAATTTGAGATGATTATGTAGTTTTCGGTGTTGAATAACCTCTTCTTTGATCACTTGATGAAGCATTTGATTTCATCATTCATATGATTTCCATAGCTCAAACTTTATTGAACAATATTAACTACATATAGAGATTGAAGAGGAATGCCATTGGCTTCAGTTATCAAGAGGTGAATGATTTAGAAATAACAAAAGCACATATGGTTGAGTTGTTTATTGACCATCTCCTTCTATTAATAAAGAACATTTTTTTATTGATTGGTGTGCACACCATGGCATCATTAATAACATATGGATTATTGGTATCATTTTTTATAATTCTCAACATAGTAATATAGACTTGTGACTATACTTGTTGAGGAAATTGTATGTAAAGTTCATAATGGGATGTCATCGTGTGGAATATTTTGACGTGTTAAAGTTTTAATGGTTCATTGGGAGCTCCACGAGATAGACAACATTCAAAGTCTTATCTAAACCATCATTCCCCCCCCCAAAAGTAGGCATAATCCCATGTATAGATTTTACCTACACACACTTTGTTAAAGGAGTCTCAACGTATGTTGGTCATATAGATAATTGATGTAGGCCACAATTCATGCTATTTGGTATATTAAGATGATTATTAGGAAATTTTAGATTAAACATTTGTAGAGTGATTTTAGATCCTTTCAAACTATTTTCCTCCCATTTTTTTCTAAATAAAATTCTAATCCCAATCATATTGTTCTCCTCATTGTAAACTTTTCAACAAACTATTATATACTCAATTTTAATTTTGAAATAAAAAACTATGACCCCAAAAAATTCACTATCACATTTTCACTCAATGTACATAATTCATAGCTCATAACCTTCTAATATTTAATTTCATATAATTCTTATCTTTTTATTTTTTCATTTACATGTATACACAACTCTCATTTTAATTAATTGATTTAAAAAATTATCATCTTTCTATTTTGAAATACCAAGCTAAAATCCATTCAAGAATATTCAAATAATCATATGAAATTCATATTTCTTTCGAAGCTAAGTCACTCTTGTACCAACATAGTTTGATAATTGAAAAGTTCATATGTTTTTACAAAGGTGCCCATTCCAAAGTTTAATCTAAATAGATTAAATAACATTTCTCTTCATAGTGAAAAAGGTCGTTTTGTGCTTTTGACTAAGTGATTTTACTTAATACTATTTCATTTATTATTATTTTATTATAGTTTATTTTAATAAAAATAAACTAAGTGATTTTATTTACTATTATTTTATTATAATTTATTTTAATAAAAATAAAAATAAACTTAGCATTTTGTAAATCACTTAAAGTCTAAAAACATAACCAAAAACTTCCTTTTAATATAGCAATTAGGTTCACGAATAAATAGGTATTTCAAATAACCCTAGACTTAATTACACTTATATATATATACTATTATTAATAAACAATAAAACTAAATAAAATCAATCTAATTTTAACCATATATATATATAGTTAAAATTAGATTGATTTATATATATATATATATATATATATATATATATATATACTATTATCAAACACATATGATTATGAAATATTATTAATTACTATTAATTATTAATTTTAATTGATTTTAATTTTGTTTAGGTTTGAAAATAAGGTTTATAGATAATCAGTTTGATTATAATCTCAAAGTGTTCTGCATCTAACCTCTTAATTGACCAAGATCAACAGCTTTGAAATTGACGATTAGTCCATGATGAATCTCGATTTGGATTCAAAAGATTGATGACAAAAATGACACCAGCTGTGGATTATCGAGCTAATAACCTCGAAACTCCTCACCACAGAAATCTGAAAACTAAATTGAATTAAATTAAATTAATTAAAAAAATGGTTTATTTTCAAATATTTAATTTATAAAAATAAAAATAAAAATCATTTTTTAGAACATTTACAAATACATTAAATTTTGTAATTGGTTAAGCCCATACCAAAATATCTTCCAAGTAATTTAATTATAAAAACAACATGATAAATCAAAAAAATATTATTATTATTATTATTATTATTGAATTAAAACTTCTTTTAAATTTTAAATTTTAGTAATCTTCAATATGTATATGTTTTAATATAAAAAAATGGAATATTGTTGGTCCAACTTCCATTAGCAAGTCCAAAACTCAAATGTCAAGACTAGCTTATGCTAAAACATCGCTATCATAGAGTCATAATCAAATTCATAAAACCATTAAACAAAGGGCATATGCATGAGCAATAAACACTAGTCTACGTCCCAACTAGTTACAGGAGAAGGATGTTCATGGATATTTAGGTCCTTGCCCCAACCAAATGTCGAAGGATCAACATTAATGAGTACCACAAGGTCTCGCCCATCAATGGGTGGCTCTAGGGGCTCAGGACCACTTAAGATATCAAGTGCAAGTGGAAAACACTATTTGTCAATGCATGAGGGTCCGAGAGTCAAAATGTGTTGGTTCTCTTACCGCTCACGTTCCTACCACCGTACATAGTGGTGGGGCATAGTGTGGTTTGAACCACTACAACAAGGTCCAAAGGGAAACCCATATGAGATCGGAATGCCAAACAAGATAAGGGGATCATGTGGAATTCTTCTGACAGTGCATGGGGCCTTGCATCAATACTCAGGGAGATGTTGTAAGTGCTCCATCTCAATCCATACATTTTAAGAATACATAGTGATCTTCATTAATATGTTGACACATATTAGTGATGCATTGTACCAATATAACTTATGAGATGATACAAAATCATTAAAAAAAAAAACATTTCATTTTTTCCCAAATCCAAAAGAGAGTTTTAGTTCTTATAATAATCTAGGAAGCATGAAACTTTATATCCCATTACAATGGATTGCCTAACAAGGAACCCTATGAGGATAGGGAAGCAAACAGATACTGCTCACACAAAGATCCTAAATACTCCCATACATCTGTAGCAAGCAAACAAACCAAAAAAAGGTGCTTTAGCGTTTCCCTCACCCACACTTAATAACATGTTTCCATATGCTGCTTAATTGAAATAACCATGTCTTCTACATGGAACTTAGTGGGCACACTTTGTTCAATTAGCCTTGGAAGGGATTGTAGCATATACACTTGTAAATCATGTTTATCTTGTCCCTAAAATAGGTGGTAGCCCTGTCCCATTTTCAGTCTCACCACCAAGCATAAGGCATTGGAAGGCCAAGATTTATCACCAAGGAATCATGGATGAGACCATGGATGTGGTATATAATAACCTTATTAGAATTAGTAAGTGAATACTTCCACTGAATATTGACCCAAGGAATATAATTCTTGGACATAACTAGGAGGATTTAGCTAGAAACATTCTTTCAAATAAAATCAATGATGACCATTAAAGACATTATTCATTAAAATATAGGTCAATCTTGAGGGATGTCTCTCTCTAGGCTAGGAAGGTGTTGATCTACTTTCCTATTAGGGACAAGATTCAACCTCATAGGGTCTTCTTAAAAGACTAATCAAGATTCCCCTCTATGTTTTTATAGAGGTGGTACTCCTCTTTCTCACTCAAATGCTCAATATACTTTGAGTGTGTATGTTTTCATAGTTTGTCATCATTTTTGTAGAACTTTCTAGAAGTACAATGTGCAAATATTTTTGAAACATCCAACGTTTCTAGTGGACACTCCACCCATCATCAAGGATAAGAGAAGCTAAGTGATAAGAAAATAGTGTGTTGAAGAGTATATATAAAGGGTAAGAACAATAAATAGCCGTTGGATAAAGGGACCGTTCTGAGTAATAAATTTAAAAATTAAAATTAAAATTTGTTAAAAATAACATTAATTTAAAAATAAGTGGATAGCCAATGGTAATCCTATAATGAAATAGATGTTGACTAAGAGAGGAAATGATTAAAAAGGTGAGGTAACATGAGATTATGGGAAAAATGTTAATGAGAAATTAAACTATAAGGCATTAAATGAGCATGAGAGTAACCAAAAAAATGATACCGAGGATAATGAAAATCAAATAATAAATACATATAAGTAAGGTAAATTGAAAAAAGAAATAATAAGGAACAGATAAAAATCGAGGGTTGATTAAGAGATAACAATCTCTAAGAATGTTGAGGTGAGAGAAGGATCAATATTGATGGGCTGGATAAAAAATAAATGAGAAGATCAACCAAGAATGAAAGGTTTTAATGATCTAGGTATTGAATGAGGGGTTTCCATGATTGGCTCGGTTTGTAGCCATCTTCTCGATTAAATTTGTTCATGTGTTTTTTGATTTCCAACGCTTCTCGAATGATATGAACAAAGTGATGTGACGTGGAGGAAATAATTTTGGTTTGATCAAAGAAAATGAGGTGATTATATTTGAAGGAGTGTTCAACAATAGCTAACTTGTTGATTCGGTTATGGTTTGTGTTATCTATTTGTTCTTTGAGTCGAGGTTTAAAGGATCTGTCAGTTTGGCCTATGTATGATTTTCCATAGGAGCACAAAATTTGGTAGACTCCTGGGTCCAACATAGGATTAAGTTTATCATTCACAATTTTCAAATGAAATTCAAATGGCACGGGTGACCAAAGTTTTCAAAATAGAAAATTTTTGGGCTAGAAGATGGTGAGAATGACCATGCATGTATCGATTAGTATGTGTATTTTTTGGATAAACTTGGTGGGTGAGGAAACCATTCAAAAGACGAGAGATGAGAACATCCAAAATGGAAGGGAATTATCCTTTTTCATTTCCATAGTGAATTGTATATGTGGGGAAATTCTATTAAGATGATCAAATAAAGAGATCAGAGAAGGTTGTACATGAGGCCATATGACAAAGATATCATCTACAAATCGAAACCAACATTTGGGTTTAAGATGAAAACTATTTAAGGCTAGGGTCTCGAAGTGTTCCTTGAAAATGTTAGCGACCACTGGGGATAGTAATGAGCCCATAGATGTTGCTTCAGTTTTTTTGTAGAAGGTCCCTTTGGAAGTAAACAAAGTAGAGAAGAGACAAATTTTAATCAAGTTGAGGGTCTCGAGATCAACCAGATTGGATATAGGTTTAATGGCTTCTGAGACATGAATCTTAGTAAATAAAGACACAACATTAAAACTAACCATAATGTCTTGCTCATCAAGGTGAAGATGTTTTGTTTTTGGAATAAAATCAGAGGAATATTTCATGAAAGAGGAATTTTTTTCAATGAAATGTTGAAGATTATCAACAAGATAACAAGAGAGGACATGAGTGGGAGATCATATGGAACTAACTATAGGTCGAATGAGGATGTCCTTTTTATGAATTTTAGGTTTCCCACAAATTCTAGGAGTTTGAGGGTTGTAAGGGATGAGACATTTTTAATAATAGGATATAGAGAGGATGAATTGATGGATTTGGTAACCAGATCAATAATTGAGATAATGGGGTTTTTAGGGAGAGGTTTATAAGAGGAAGAAGAAAGAAGTTCTTGGAGTTTGGATTCATAGTTTGAGATGTTCATAATCATTGTAGCGTTACCTTTATCTTCTTTTAAGGTACTGATATTAGGGTTGCCATTAAGATGACGAATGTAATGAAATTTGTCTTTTGTTAGGTTTGGTTTAGGACGTTTGGAAAGATGCAAGATATTTCTACACTCCTGCTGAATTTCTTTAGCTTTGTGTGTGGTAATATGGTGCATTATGGATTCAATGGACCAAATGATATCTTCAAAAGGAATTCTATGAGGTGCGAGAGCAAAGTTAAAACATTTTTCTAGGTGCCAGATAGAAGACTTGTCAAGATCAAAAGATGAGAGATTTACAACCATCGAGTGATAATTAAGAGAGCGTTGAGAAAGTTGAGGCCCTTTAATGGGATTAATGCTAATCTTAGGAAAATAATTGGTGATGTTATGATTATATTTAGAAAAATGATTAGTGGTGTCATTGGAAATTAACAAATTATCGTTATTATTATGAAAAGGAGAATCAAAAGTGTGAGGCCCATTAATGGGATTATTGTTAATTTCGGGAAAAGGATTAATGATGTTATGATTATATTTTGAAAAATTATTAGTGGTGTCATTGGAAATTAACAAATTATTGTTATTATTGTGAAAAGGATAATCAAATGTGTGAGATAGAGACAGAAAATCGAAGTTAGGGTTGTTGTAACATAGAGAGTGTGAATTGAGCGTGTAAGAGTTTAATTTCAGGTCATCATTTTTAGGGGAAGGGTTAGGGTTGAAATATGGATTTATCACCATCAAACCAAATGATTTATCTATGGGTGTAGTGAAGAGAAGTTGGTGATAATATTAGATAGATTATTGGAGTCCATATTTTTTTGGAAATTAAAATCAGATTTGTTGTAGATAAAGGATTAACCCCTAGGTCGATCAATGAAGGCAGATGAAGAGGGTTGAGAGACTATTTCCCGCTGACACAAACCATAACTAAATCAACAATTCAGTTATTGTTGAACACTTCTTCAAAAATAATCACCTCATTTTCTTTGATCAAACCAAAATTCTTGCCTCCGTGCCACACACTCCACTCATATAATTCAAGAAGCGTTGGAAATTGAAAAACACCCAAATAACTTCAATCATGAAGATGGATACAAACTAAGCCAATCATGGAAACCCCTCATTCAACACCTTGATCATCAAACCATTTTAATCTTGGTTAATCTGCTCATTTATTTTTTAGATAGTCTGTTAGTATTGATCCTTCTCTCACCTTAACGTCCTTTGATCTTCTTATCTCTCAATCAACCCTCGATTTTTATCAATAAAAAATTGTTGTCTACAACATTGTCTAATTAAAAAACAACGAAATCAATCGTAAGTAGACTTCAGTAAGATTACCTTCAAATTTTACAAAGCAAAAATCTTTTAAGAATAATTTGGTCGGCTAATTTTATAAAGAATTTTTGAATTTAAACATTTTATGTAGCAACTTATAAAATTATAAAACACATTGATTATGTTCATCAAATGAAGAAAAATAATTTTTAAATAATAAATTTAATGATAAATTAACTAATTTTATTTTATTTTTTTATAATTTTATGGCACATAAAATTTCTTTAATACCTTTATTTTCTTATTATTTTGGCAGATCATAGTTTTATAATAAATTTTGATTAATTTTATTGATAAGAAAATAGTCCTTTATGAGAAACATGTTATTTTTTTTTAATCTAGAGTTAGATTTACATAATTGTTTTGATCTAGTTTTCTTCCAATCATAAATAAGCCACCCATTGTCATTTATGGGTCATTTTTTTTGTATCCTTCATCTAATATGAAACCTGTCACAACTAGCCTAAAGAATACCACATGTTCCCAATGGCATCCAAGGTACCTGTGGTAGCCACTATTGGGTTTGAACTTATGACCTCCTGAACTCTAAGGATCGTAGGAGGTCAAATGATCAACTCCACTGCAAGGTGGAACCTAGCACGCTATTACCTTATCACACACAAAATTTGTATGATAAATGCATGTCTTTTTGGATTGATCCAAGTGCAAATCATGGTTTCACATTGAATTTTGATTGATACCATTAGGGAGAAGGGAGTGATGAACCTTTGGGATGACCAAATTTTATTCTTTCTTAGGAAAATATATATTCTTCCAAGGAAAACCCCATAGGGAAACCCAAAAGAAAGATGTTTCACCCATCAATGTTGACTAGTACACCTAGTACTCCTCACCCGAGGGAATTCAAACAGTGGACCCATTGTCATAAAACTAGCCAAATGTACAACATATTGGCGACAACAGATTTATGTAACCCTTAGTGCTATTATTGGAATACATATACACATACAAACATTATTCATATATATATGTATGTATGTATGTATGTAAGAGAAACAATCAAATGAATTGAGAACAAGGAAAACCTTGGCCCCATCTTGCTAGCATTTTTAAGTGTGAAGATGAGGCCATAGGTTCTAAGCTAGTGAAAATTACATATTACATTTGTGTAGGGTAAAACAAGGAAACAACAATGATTGGCACAAATCCCAAGGAACAAATTCTGGGTACATCTATTAGAGAATGCACTCAATAAAGGAAGCCTATCCAGAAGCCCTAACTAGTAGATCCCATGAAGGGGACGAACTAGCTTACCAAGATTTGAAAGTGGGTCATCTGCACCACAATTGTTCCAAATTGCGACTAGACCATAGCCTGACAGGGTGTGGTCTAGTGACAGCTTGGAGTGACTGTTATGGTAATGAACCAAGTTCAAATAATGATGTGCATGCTTGTCCCTTGCATGGGATTTGTAGGATGTGACTATTACTAGATGTTTCCTTAGTTCCTTCTTAGCCTAGTAATTGTTAACTTCTTATTACTAGATGTTGTCTTATTAACTTCTTGAGTTAGTAATTACTTAATTCTCTCCCATTTGAGTTCATCATAATTTCATCAAGGTTGAACTTAAGAATATAAATTTAGCTTCAATACATTGATAATCACCTTTTTGAAGCATATGAAATTGAAGTATAATCCTCCATTTAAGTTTTTGAGATATAATCATGACTCCTCATCATAGAAACACTTTGTCTCCACCATTAACTCACAACTAAACTTGCTTCATAACTTAAATTCAAAAGACACATTCGAAAAAAAGTTGCTAGTTTGTTAACATTTCCATTATAATTAACGTGGTTGAATATTTAATGTTTTCTAGGAAATCCCATCTCAACGTGCTTTACTAATCATTTATATTGTAGGTGGGATGTCATAGGAGATTACAATAAAGTTTTACATTAAGAATTCCCAAGAGAAACATCACTAATAAATTTAAGGCAAGGAAAATTGGGCATGTGGTTGTTTCCTCTAAATATGTAGTCAAATTTCAACCCTTGTTTTCAAATTGCCAATTGAGTCTCTATCACAAAGATGTACCACACATTCTAGTAATGGGTATGATGCAGAAGAAAAGATACTAATTTCTTAAATATGACACTTAGTGACTGTAATGTCTCATTTTCTACATGTTTCAAATGAGGGCACATGCACGAATCTAAGACCTCTTTTCTAGGTCATGCATGTTTTATAGACTCATCTTTGTTATGTGAAAATGATAGTGTGTATGCATTTTGCATACCTAAAAAATGCACACACACTATGTTCAAGTACAATTTGAGAATGTTGAGCCAAAAATGCATACACATCTTGTAGCCACACAAAAGACAACATGGCCTTTTGAGAAAGGTGTACACATTTTAAAATGTTTATGCATTATATTTTCCATCCATTTATTTATCTATATCTGTGTGTGTGTGTGTGTGGATACATAGATAGATAAGCATGCATTTGCTTCCATTTCTTTGTCATTTCATTGAGAAAGTGGGGAGAAGAATAAACATAATTTAGATGAACATGAACAATTTGAATGACTACTTTAAACATCTATGTTTTAGTATTTGGCAATGAATGTGCAACATTGCAATAATTTTTCCTCTTTAAACTCTTTCAAAGTGTGCAATGTTGGTTTTTATGATTATGATTATTATTTCATTTATTAATCATTTTTGTATATTAATTGATTACTTGTATTATTTTTCATAACCATAAAAATTCATTTTGCAATTAGAATGGAAAAAAGTTGATCCCCAACCTTAGTATGTTGAGATTGAAATCCAAATTCCAAATACTCCAAACCTTGAGAACATAGAGGCTAAAAATGAAAACTCTAGCAAACTAGGAAACCTCTAATCATCTCAAGAACAAAACATTGATATCCTTCCTAACATTGAAATTTGAGATGACTGTGTAGTTTTCGGTGTTGAATAACCTCTTCTTTGATCACTCGATGAAGCATTCAATTTTATCATTCATATGATTTCTATAGCTCAAAATTTATTGAACAATATTAACTACATATAGGGATTGAAGAGGAATGCCATTGGCTTAAGTTATCAAGAGGTGAAGGATTTATAAATAACAAAAGAACATATAGTTGAGTTGTTTATTGACCATCTCCTTCTATTAATCAAGCACATTTTTGTATTGATTGGTGTGAACACCATGACATCATTAATAACATATGGATTATTGGTATCATTTTTTATCATTCTCAACATAGTAATATGGAGTTGTGACTATACTTTTTGAGCAAATTATATGTAAAGTTCATAATGAGATGTCATCATGTGGAATATTTTGAGGTGTTGAAGTTTTAATGGTTCATTGGGAGCTCCACGAGATAGAGAACATGCAAGGTCTTATCTGAACAATAAGTTTTTCCCCAAAAGTAGGAATAATCCCATGTATAGATTTGACCTACACACACTTTGTTATAGGAGACTCAACGTATGTTTTCCATATAGATAAGTGATGCAGGCCACCATTCATGCTATTCGGTATATTAAGGTGATTGTTAGGAAATTTTGGATTAAACATTTGTAGAGTGATTTTAGATCCTTTCAAACTATTTTCCTCCCATTTTTTTCTAAATAAAATTCTAACCCCAATCATATTGTTATCCTCATTGTCAACTTTTCAAAAAACTATTATATACTCAATTTTGAATTTGAAATAAAAAACTACGACCCCAAAAAATTGACTATCACATTTTCACTCAATGTACATAATTCATAGCCTTGTAATATTTAATTTCATGAAATTCTTATCTTTTTATTTTCTCATTTACATGTATACACAACTCATTTTAATTAATTAATTTAAAAAGTTATCATCTTTCTATTTTGAAATACCAAACTAAAAATCATTCAAGAATATTAAAATAGTCATATGAAATTCATATTTCTTTTGAAGCTAAGTCACTCTTGTACCAACATAGTTTGATAATTGAAAAGTTCATATGTTTTTACAAAGGTGCCCATTCCAAAGTTTAATCTAAATAGATTAAATAACATTTCTCTTCATAGTGATTAAGGTTGTTTTGTGTTTTTGACTAAGTGAGTACACTGTGCAAATATTTTTGAAACATCCAACGTTTTGAGTGGACACTCCACCCATAATCAAGGATAAGAGAAGCTAAGTGATAAGAAAATAGTGTGTTGAAGACTAGATATAAAGGGTAAGAACAAGAAATAGCCGTTGGAAATAAGTGGATAGCCAATTGTAATCCTATAATGAAATAGATGTTGAATAAGAGAGGAAATGATTAAAAAGGTGAGGGAACATGAAATTATGGGAAACAAGTTAATGAGAAATTAAACTATAAGGCATTAAATGAGCATGAGAGTAACCAAAAAAATGATATTGAGGATAATGAAAATCAAATAATAAATACATATAAGTAAGGTAAATTGAAAAAAGAAATAATAAGGAACATATAAAAATTGAGGGTTGATTAAGAGATAACAAGATCAGAGGATGTTGAGGTGAGAGAAGGATCAATATTGATGGGATGGATAAAAAATAAATGAGAAGATCAACCAAGAATAAAAGGGTTTGATGATCTAGGTATTGAATGAGGGGTTTCCATGATTGGCTCGGTTTGTAGCCATCTTCTCGATTGAAGTTATTTAGGTGTTTTTTTTATTTCCAACGCTTCTCGAATGATACAAGCAAAGTGATGTGATGCAGATGCAAGAATTTTGGCTTGATCAAAGAAAATGAGGTGATTATAATTGAAGGAGTGTTCAAAAATAGCTAACTTGTTGATTAGGTTATGGTTTGGCTTAGCTATTTGTTCTTTTATTCGATCTTTAAAGGATCTTTCAGTTTGGCCTATGTATGATTTTCCACAGGACCACAAAATTTGGTAGACTCCTGGTTCCAGCATAGGATCAAGTTTATCATTCACGGTTTTGAATATTTTGTTAATGGTTTGGTATGGTTTGAAAAACGTTTTGATGTTCTTTTTGGCTAGAATTCATGAAATATGATCTGCAGTCCCCTGGATGTAGGGAAGAGAGTGTTGGACACACCTACCACACTTAGAGGGGGGGGTGAATGAGTGTGGGGCTCTTTTTCCAAAACTTCCCTCTTGCACAAAAACTCATCAATTAGCATTCAACATTTATTCATTACCCATTGTTGTCATTTATAACCAGTTA
>ML822478.1:49580-81854 GCA_009831015.1 Picea engelmannii | reverse complement strand
AATGCATTGAAATTCTTATGGGCACATAGGGAGTCTTTGTTACTGCAACGATTTTTCCTATCCATGAACCCGTTGTGCGATATACTCTTACTATAAAGACACATTTCTTACTCAAGATCATGAAGATGATTCATATGATATTACCACATAACGCCTTGAAATATCCATCGACTTAAACTCAACCAAAAGAAAAACATAAATCATAGAGAGATTTTTTTTTGACACATGGATGAAGTAACGATTTTTCTCTTCAATGATTTTGTTACATATTTTATCTTAGAAATGGAAGCGGTTATAGACATATCACACTTCAATTTGTTAAATTTAAAACGAATTCAACTGCTTGAATTGTCTACCAAAGAATATAAAATGAGCAACATATAGCCAAAGAATGGGAGAATTATTTTTGGAGAGAGGTAAGCTTGGAGCATTGTGAGGTTATCTTTTTTTTGTTACCATTCACACTCCATTCATTTTCTGTATAAAGGTTTGATGAAGTTGTTGATAACAGGGAATGTCTTGCAGAGTGGCAAAAGGAGCAAAGAAGAGTTATGTTTGGGTTGTGTTATTGAGGTAATTTGTTTATTTTCTTAAGTGTGCTTTGTTTTAAGTATGAATTTTTCAGTACCAATCAGTTTGCTTGTATGCAAATAACAAGCTTGAGTTTCACACGCATTGCTCCATTAAAAATCCGACTCAATTTCCTTCTTTGTCTTTCTTCTATGCTTGGTTATTTAATGTATGATGTAACTATTGGTTGTGGA
Organism: Picea engelmannii; assembly: GCA_009831015.1. Classification (NCBI taxonomy): domain Eukaryota; kingdom Viridiplantae; phylum Streptophyta; class Pinopsida; order Pinales; family Pinaceae; genus Picea; species Picea engelmannii. Next base: position 81,090 of record ML822478.1, on the reverse strand, counting down.
GTTTGATTATCTTACTAATTCAGAGGTATTTGTTTTTTAGCTGTGTTTATACCCCATGAAGACTTTATACCCTGGAAGAATGTACACCCCTCCACGCGGGGGAGTGCAGGGGGGCTTGCCAATTTCATATTAAATTTGGACCGTTCATCATTCACCAAGTCCCATCCTTCTTGGGTACTATGATGATAGGTCACCCACAAGGTGAGGTTCTTGTTAGAATTACTCCCTACTGTAGCAGTTTTTGCAATTGTTCTTCATTTCATTTGCTTCCATGTCAAACTATCTGTACAAACCAATATTTCCTAGTGGGGAGTCACAAATCAGTTACATCTCATGTTTCACTTCCGTTTTAGGTTCTAACCCTTTAATATGATAAAACACTTCTTAGTGTACCTAAAAAACTCCTCCAACTGATGTTTCTTCTCTTTAGTACATCCCTCTAAAGACACCTTTAATTTTACTAATTCACCACATAGTTGATTCTCTCTTAAGAAAAGTAATATAAACTTCCTACTAGAATTGATTAATTTATTGGCTTGGTTATCACTTAGAGATGTTAGATTTACCTTTGTGTGCATTGATGATGAAAGAATTTTCATCCTTGATCAAGCAAAAATCATTACTCATATACATGTAGGGGCTTCCAAACACTACACCACACATATAAAGTGGTACTACATCTACCACCATTTCATTAATATGGTTTTCAATTATAACTAATTTGATATTACACTATTTGGTGACCTCTTTGCATCCTTATTTACTGATCCCAATGGATATGGGTTAGGATGATCATGAACATCCAAGCTTGCTGACCATATATTTTACCATGAGGTTGTCCTATGAACCAAAATCAAATAGAGCATCCACCTTTGTCTTCTCAACGGAGATATTAATATGGAATATTTTAGTCATCTCCTTCTCTTCCTTGTGATGAAGGCTACTAAGGTTCACCTCCTTCTGCACTACAGTGAAACCAATATTTTCAACTACATCCAATTTTCTCTCTACCTAGTGGCCTAAATCCATGGCTACCAGGTTCTTCTTATTGGCATCCTTCTTACAGTTCTTTGGATTCATCTCTAGATGTAGATACCAACACTTATATTTTATGTTACCATTGATATTACAATGGTTGCGATGGTTATTTGGACCCTTGCATTGATGTCTAATGGTTTTTTTCTTCTTGTCCTTTCCTTTCCACTTTTTCTTCCCCTCCTTAGAAGCATCTTGGTAGTATTTCTATTTGGAATCACTTGGTTGTATTTTCTTATTTCCTATATTCTACAGGTACTATTCTTTCTCACATGTCTCATCAACCCTCTCGGGGTTAAATGACATCACTTTATTCCATAAATGACCGTGTATACCCCTCATATACTTTAGGATTACGTTTGGGTTCTTGGGAGATATACCCAACATAATTTCCATTTTTTGAACTTGGTGGTGTACTCTTGCATGCTCTGCTCTTTCTTCCACTTGAAGTGATCCTAATGAATCCATTGGTACTCTACATATTCAATAGGTTATAATTGGGACTTGATGAGGGTGCCTCCCACTTAGTTATTGGGGGATCACCTTCCAGCCTAAGTGGCTCTATGTAGCTTTCCCACCATGTTAGATCATGTTCCTCTAATTTTATTTGGGAAAATGGAATATTTTTCTCTTCCCCTATGTTATATACACTAAAATTAATTTCTAAATGTTGCAACTAGTGATTCAACTTAACAACAACAATCTCACCTTGGTAGGGTTCGATGTACACTTTTTCTTCCATTTTAAACAATGATTGTGAATAAGTGATGACACTGGAACTTGGTTCCTCTTTCTCAGTCTCTTTTTTTTATCCTTTTCCGGGTCTTCATTATCTCTTGATTTCCCGTCTGATACAACTTCTATGTTAGAGCCACCAACCTCCCTAAAAGGTCCAAACTTTTTCTCTAGAATCACGGTGAGAAGCACTATCTTGCAAGAGATATCAATGACTTCTTCTTCTAGCTTAAAAAATATCTCATATGTCTCATCCCAAGGATTGTTACGGTTGGAATCATCAATCATAGATAGGGTTATAATAATTCCTTCTTAAACTAATTCGTGGATCCTAAAACTTCCCACAAAACCCCAAAGAAAAATCTTATGATACCAATATGATCTATAAAATGTCGTGGATATTCCACGAGAACAATTCATCACAACATATCTTACAATATTATGAAATATTTTATTATGCATTTTATTACCTTAGATATTGTTGAGATTATTTTTTGTTTCCTGGTTTTCCTTCCCCATTCTATCTTCCCAACTGTTTTTTTCCATTTCTTTTCCCTCTTCTACACCTCCCCTTATTTCCCTTTTTTATTTTATCATTTCTTCTCTTCCTTTCTGGTTACTATACTTAGTCATATTTTAGTGATTAGTGAGTTCATGGGTTGGTGGGTTGGAGGTTATTCATCTCCATCCACTTGCCCATGTCATAAGTTTGCTACTACACTTAGCCATTTTTCAATTATGCGGGTTCGTAGGGTCAAGCCCTCATCCTCCAAGTTCTATGACCTTCACTTTGCACCCTAGGTTCTGTGATCTACATTTTGACTATTGGATTTGTCGTGGGTGCCGAGCTCCAAAGTATTTTATTCCTTTTCATACAAGTCTGACTGTCCTCCTTTCTACACAATATATTTTTGATCATCCATAACCGTGGGTTGGCGGGTTTCCAAGTTGGCAAGGTCATGAAAAGATTCATATTCAAACTCTCTCTCATCCGTCTCCACCATTTTTTTTCCCACTACGCATTAAATGTTTTTAATGCTAACAATTGTTGTGCAGGATCCGAAAAGATCATCGTTAATGGAGAAAGGCTCAAGGAATTACTTATTAAATTTCACTAAATCTTGATTTTCTAAGGGATTAAATTATCATTATCTCTTCAAAAAATTTTATTTGAGGTTATTATCCAGCTGAAGAAATAGTCTCGTCAACCTATGAAAACATCATCTAGACAACATGTTTTTGGTGATACTCTGAATATTTTTGGTCGTGAAGACTAGAACTTCCAGTGGTCAAGAGAATATTCATATTATTCATGTCCTCCTGCATAGAAAGATGTAATTTGGGCATCTGGAATCTCTCGTGCAAGGTGTGTTTCTGAGGTTTTTTATTGTAAAGAACTCATTGCATGGTGTGTGGACAAGTACGTTCCAAGTCAAAGAATTATACAGCTCCAAGATCATTCTCTGATTTCTCTTTCACCTCAAGTTTTGCGCAAGATGTTAAAGCTTCTAGAGCCGACTCTTACTTTCAAAGGTGAAGATTGTAGAGAATTCTTGAAGAAACATAACAATGGGCTTGACCTATCTCAACATCTATGCATCTATCCCAACAGACATAACCATAATCCAGGTTGAGTCTTTTAAAAACCCTTATCGAGAAATTGCATGGATATTTACTCGGTTGATAGGTCAGGAAAGCATTGCTTCTTATATCTCTCGCATGATTTTGTATATTATTTATTTTACAGTGCAAGAATAGGCCATTTTTTATTGGGGAAAATTGATTTCTATTGAAATCTCGTCCCAATTATCACACTATAAAAAGAACAGAAAATTATTTATGGCCTCTTATTTGATATTTGCTATTGTGCATTGTGTTCAATTCCCAAACTTAACCATAAGTAAGAGGGTAAATTGAGAAACAAATCTAGTTACCTTTTGGTATCAGGCACTATGGAGACATAAGACTCCTATGTTTTTCTATGAAGTTTATAATAATTTTTTTTTAGTCTTCAAAAAGTTGTTGTTAAGAGAAAACACTTCAAGGATATCTGACCAAGCTACTAGATTTTTAGAGAAAAAAGGAACAATAGAACAAATGGAGAATCACAGTGTCATAAGGATATTTTGCTTGAAATAGAATCCTTCTTTTCTCTCGTATCATGTATCTGACAAAACATTTATTACAGAGGTGGCAAGGAAATATAACTTATTCCCCTACAGAGGTGGCAAACTATTTATAATTTATTCCCCTGCCATGGAAGATTAGAGAGCTCATGTTCAAAAATATAAATAAAATTGATGAATTTTCAAATCATTTCAACAATGTGAATTTAAAGTATGTTGAAAAGATCAAAGATTTTGATCCGAAAAAAACTTTGTGGGACATATGTTTTCAGTGGGTTTCAGTAACTCTTTCATTCAGACTATCTTGAATGAAGAAGAAGGTAACATCCAAAGAACTCTTCTACACGATGTTGGAGATCTAGAAACATTACTTAGCAGTAATGATTTTTATAAGCAAAGGGGAAAAGGTCCCAGTGAAAGAAGTGCTCAATCTCCAGTTGCTAGTCCCAAAAATACTACATCCAGGAACAATGCTCCAACAACCCACCCAGTTAAAAAGTTTGTCAACAATAGTTCTAGTGGAGGGGGAGAGAAGAATCCTTCCCCTGGGAAAATTGAGAGCTCACACAAGCTCCTCGTGAGAAAGAAAAGGAAAAATTTAGTGCAAGAGGAAGAAGATAATATTATAGAAAATGGCATCCAAAGCTTTTCTTTGGAGGATATGGAACTAGAAGTAGATATTGAGAAAATGTTTCATACAATGGAACAACCGGAAAATATGGCTCAGCAAAATTCTTTATTGGAAGTCGTTAGAAATGAGACCTTTAGTGAAGAAGAATCCTTCATTTTTCAAAGTGTTTTTTTTTTAGAGTCTAAAAATTTGATTGTAGAAAGAAGTGACCAGAAGAATTAAAAGGGAAAGTCTCGCTCAGAGGTTGACCTTAAATACATGGGACTGTCCCAAATTTCCAAAATCCATAGGGAAACCGGGGATGCTCTTGACGACTCTATTGATGGTTTGGAAGCTGAAAATGCTAAATTAAAGGAAAGGATCAAAGAATTGGAAACTGCCTTAATGCCTCTTCCAATCCTGGCAAGTCCTTTGAAAATGGCTAAAAAAACTATACCTGGTATTAAGTTAAAAGGATCTTCTAGTTTATTCACAAAAGTCTAAAGTTGTGTAGATAAAAACATTAAAAAAATAATGTCACTGATAATAGAAGCATGGGAGGTATAAAAAAATATTGTTTCTTTCGGTTCAAGGGCACACGCTTTTCATGAATATCTCCAAGATGATTTAAAGAATGAAGAAGGATTTTACGTTGATGTTGTTTTTCCATTTGGGATAAAAGTCTCAAACGTGACAGAATAGAAAAGGAGAGAAGAGGATATGCCTTCTCCAAGTTGAACTAAAAAGTTGAATGCCTGTTGGAAAGAAAAGATCAAGAATTTGAATAACATTGTCCAAGCATGTAGCAAAGACATAGTAAAAAGAAAAAAAATATTCAAAAGACTCACAGAGATAGATCTGGCAGGAAGCACTGATGAGGTACAAGATCTCAAGTTAATTCTCAATTCAATGTTTATGACAAAGCAACAATTTGATGAACAAGTGGAGATATTAAAGGGATTGTTGACGATTAAAATCGCAACGATGAATTCTTCCTGCAAATGATTTCTAAGCTCTATTATTTATTTATGATAATAATAATTAACTAGTAGGTGGGACCCCCTTGTATACTAGAGGTGCTATGATGGATTTGTTACGCTTACATTTTTGTTGTTGTTATGATAATGCCTACACAGTCTTCTAAAGTTGATGATTCAGTATTGGTTTCATTCGTTATGACAACATGGTTGGTTGATGTATTATTGCTAAATGTTGTTGATGGTTACCTGCAATACAGGGCAATGCTATGGATATAAGGATTATGTTGTTTTACAGGTGCTATGTTATGCATTAAGTCGATTAAAAATATTATACATGTCTTTATGTTAAAGGATGAGCTTGATAAAAACAAAAGAGAAAAAACATGGATAAGTCCTAAGGCTATGGAAAAAAGATTATATATAAACCTTGAATGTATATATAATAGTGACATATGGGATGTGATGGACCTAGATGTTATACTATGTGCTTGGTTAAAGGATTATGTGGGAAGAACATATGGTAATGTTAACATATGGTTATTATTAAAATTGTGACATGTTTCAGGTGGCACACTATAAAAAGGATATGGAATTGAATTTATGAAATGAATATACATTGAATTAATGTGATGTTATGGTAATGGGATGACTCGTACGTGAAATTGAAAAGGTCCATGTGAGGAAGTGATGTGCATTTACTGCATGTCACTCCAAACCACCCTCGAGCCTGTCACCCTAACATAGTTTCATTTTTCTCTGTTGGTTGTGGAAGCTCCGTGATTTCATATTTTGAAAGGGAAAACACAGGCCAACTCTTCCTTGAAGCGATTTTTCCAGGATGAGTTTCTTCAGTAGAGGAAGTCATGGCAGAAACAATAGGGGAAGAAGTAACTAGAACAGAGGGCCTAGAAGGCCCAGATTCTCAATTAGTTTTGATGCAGATCCTCGAGAGTTAAACCATATTTTTCAAGATGGATTCTTCAATTGGATTGGACAAGGGATAATTCAACCCAGACCAGAGAGGCCTCCCTTCCAGCCCCAAAATTTTCTTGGTATCCCTGTACCTCCCCATGTATCTTTGCAATGACAAATTCCTGAGAATGATGGATGACAGGAGATTGTTCATCCGATAGTCTCCCACCATCGTGGCTAGCCCAACTTGTCATTGCTCCCTCCTCCTCCACCTGTAAACACAAATTCTCAAATTTCCCCTACACACTCACCTGTTTAGTCCTCCCATACAAGCAAACGACTCAAGCAAAAGACAAAATTAAAGTTGTTGCTTCCCCCTCATCTCCTTCAAGTGACTCTGCAAAGTCAGTTTCCTCCCGTATGCACTTGAGGGATGATTTCTCCCATGTTATTATTGAGATTAAGCCTCAAGGTTCCACCCAAACTAAGGCTAATTTAGGGAAATCCAAAGGGGACAATAGTGACAAGAGAAGAATTACCTCTCAAAGTGGCAAATATGGATTTCGATTTATGTGTTTATAATTTATTGTTGATGACAGTGGACTACAGAAAGTTTTGGACAACAAAATATTTTTTAGGGATATTGTGGATATTTACATGTTTTGGATATTTCAAATTGTGGAAATAATTATGGGAGCCACAAGGAGGCATGTGTTTTATTGGTTGTCTAATTGTGTTTATTTTTGTAAAGAAATAAAAGGGAGTCACAAGGGATCCCACCTACTTAGTTATTATTTAATAAAAAGAACCTTAATTATTATTATTATTATTACTTAACTAAAATTAGTTAAGTTTTAGTTAACTTAACCAAATGAGTTAGTTGAACTACTTCAATTGATTTGGAATGAATAAAATCCAAATGAGAAGGAAGAACAAGGAGGAGAATAGAAGGAGAAAGCAATACTAAGGTTTTCTCTTGAGTTTTATTGATATAGTTTAGTTTTCATTCATTCTTCAGTTCATTAAAGGCCTAATTCTCTTTTTGACAGCAGGGTCCTATTGTAGACATCAAGGTTCAAATTTGAATCATATCATTCATATGCCTGTTTTAGAGGTGTTGATCTATCTTTGATCGTCTATGTATACTTGTTTGTTTATGGATTGAGTTTCATGACTGATAAAAGATATTGTGCAGAGTCAAGTGGGAAACAGTCTATGGCAACCTGATCCAGATTTTAAAGTTCAGTTTTTACTTCTTGTCAGAGTCCTTTTGTATGGTTTTCATCGAGGATATCTAAGTTTGACCTTGGTCCATGCCCTCATGGGGATTTTATTAAAGAGAAAGATACTTTTGATTTCTTAGAATGAAATAAAGGGATTGCTATTCTGTATCATATTTGTTAATATGTGACTTGGTTACTTTTGCTTTTGATCTCCATCTTTACTTTCTGCAATTTGTATATGTTCAGAAAATTATATAGAAATTTTATATTTTGCAACAATCTTTTGATTTAAAAAATCAGGCTAAGCCCTTGTAAGTAATACTTCTGGATTAGGAAATACATTTTGAGGATATAAAACATAGGGTAATATTCCTGACTATCTTGCCTTATCCAAGCAAGATTCAAAAATGTTTGAGTAAGATAAATTCATATCTTTTCCTCAACATTTATTTGGAGACCATACTGGGGAGATCTTACATATCTCTGTGGTTGATTGTATGCTTGATTATCGTTGAATATATTTATATTTATGCTTTTGATTCTTTGATTGTTTATTTTCTTCATGAATGTACCTGTTGCAAGGAAGCCCATTATTGAGCCTAATCTTAAATATCAGACCAACATTTCTTTGACCTTATTTAATACCATCTTAGAGACCGCTAATACCCGGGTTGAGCTTGAACGCTCGTGGGAAGTGATTGAACAAGACATAAGTGTCCGAGAACATTGGGAAGTTAGGCAAAGAAAACCTAGGAATCAGCCATAGCTTTCCTTTTCCTAAAGTTTTGGTCTTCCTTTCATGTCCTTAAACCCTCGCATCTCTAGGAGAAGAAGAGGTTTATCACCCGAGATCAACCCTATTGCTGAAATAGGAAGAAGAAACATTGTTTTGTCACCCCAAAAAAGTACTCTAACAAGAAATTTGTTTGATTCATCCAGTTTCCTTTCTCTCCCTTACCTATCATTCACAATATGGCATATAGTGGTGTATCTGGTGGCACTGGAGGTGCTTCTTCATATCAAACTTCAGCTTCATCAGTGATTGGTAGCTTATATAGTCATCGAGTCCCTGTTCAATCTACTACAAACCCCTCCAAGGTCATAAAAAAGTATGGGCTCTTTCAGCTTGAAGAAGATGCTACAACTACTACGTGGCATGTTTCGTCTCCTCTTAACCTAGCACCTATTACTCGTCCACTTCCTAAATTCAAAGAGCATATCCCTAGGTTTTCAGGGAACAAAACAGTCACTACGAATGAACACTTGGTGAAATTTTCTAATGCCTGTCACAACATAGGAGACAATGACAATGACACTTGTATGTGCTTATTTGTTAATTCCCTTGAATGGAAGGCAGTGACCAATTTCTTTGATCTTCCTCCCAACATATTTTCCACATTGGAGGAACTAGTTTATTGGTTCAAGTCTACTTATGGGTAGTCTAAGAGCCCAACCAGACAGTTACGGGAGTACAATAACATTTCTTATAAATATGGTGAGACTATCAAGTCTTTCAACTTGTGTTTCACCAAGTTATATAACCAAATCCCCGGACTTATTCTCCCTCGGAACCAAGCTTCTTTTATGCATTATGATAATGCTCTAACTTCCCCCTACCTTCATAGGTTTGAAGCAAAATCCATTGAAAACCTTGGTTCTTCTCTACATACTTGTTTAGAGTATGAAGAATAACTTGAAATAAAAGTTCTTCCCAAGGGAGACTCAGTTAAATAGATGGACATGTACGCCCTCTTACAGCTTGTACAATACATGAATAATCGAATGATAGCGTATGAGCAGAAGGGAAATGTCTCTTCACTTACCCCTGGGGCCTCATCTTCTTCTTCACCACCCTTTAGGAATCCTAACAAAAAAAAATTTAAACCTAAGGCCATCATGCCTCAGATTTGGTGTAACTTTTGTGAGGAACACCATGAGGAAAGTAATTGTGAGGTAAAGAAGAGTGCCAGAGATAAAATCTTTGGTAAAAGACCTGAAACTACTATTACTATCCTAGATTTTGCAGAACTAGAGGATGTCATGATCATAAATACTAGGAATAAATCCTATGCTCTGAAAGGTAAATATGATCCTCCTCGCACTTCTTCTAGCCCAAGCTCATATTCACCAGCTTTTACTATACAGGTTACTAAAACTCCTGACAGACTAGAAACTCCTTCACCTCTCCCATCTTCTAAATACAACATCCTCAATCAATTGGCTAATATTAAAGTCGATGCTACCCTCCTGGACATGGTTGTCTTCCCAGAGCAACAAAATCATCTGAAAAATTCCATGGAAGGAAAAGCTCCCATTGTAGCCAATATTTCTGAAGAGGTAGATGAAGAGGACTCAATTGTAAATAAAGTAGGTGTACATAATTTTAGGCACCCTATAAAAAATCCCTTGTTTTTCATTTCTGTAAAGATTATGGACAAAATAGCCCATTGTTGTCTCATTGACGATGGTTAGGGCCCAAGTGTAATGTTGAAGATTATTATGGAAGAGCTAAGCTTGTCTTGTACAAATGAAAATGCCAGAAGCATGCTCCCTTAAAATAGTTTACAACAATCGACCATAGGTGAAATCAAGGATGCGACCTTGGTTTTGTGTGTGCATCCTGAAATAAGGATGACCTTTAATATTTAGGTAATTGGCATGCTAGTGAGTAATTATTTAATAATCTTAGGAAGAGACTCACAAGCTTTGATGGGTGGATACCTCTCTCTCGATGGGACACAATTATCCATTCCTCGGAATGGAAAGAACATTATAGTCCTAAGGGAAGGAAGAATATCACCTTATATAGAAAGTGTCCCACATCCTAATGTGAATTATATCGAGGAGGACCTAGGAGTGTATTCCATCTTTGCAGATGAGGACAACACTACCTTGGAACAAATCGACATAGAGGATGGGATGTGGCATATGCACTTTGATGGTTCATGCTCCGATGAAGGAAACAAAGCTAGTATTATCTTTTACTCTCCTGTGGGTAAAATTCATAATTTTTCCTATAAGTTAGAGTTTGCTTGCACAAACAATGTCACCGAATTTGAAGCATTACTGCTAGGCATTGAAAATGCCTATAATTTAGGTTGTGGTCACCTTACAATTTTTAGGAATTCTGAACTTGTTGTAAACCTTGTACGTAAGATATATTATCCTCGCAAAAATCTAATGAAACGACCCAAACTGTTTGGGCACTTATCTCGAACTTTCTATCTTTCAACATTACTCATGTTAAAATGGAATTGAACTCAATGGATGACAGGTTAGCTGTTTTTCCAGCTTCTCCTACTCGAAAAATTCTGCCACAAAGACCTAATTGCACCTTTCAATCTTTGTATCGTCCACATATCCCTGACTATGTAGAGTCATGGCAGGTCTTCCCTAGTGATGAGAGCATCTGTGATTTCATACAAAATGAACCTTATAATCCTAAGGAGATCATATCAATGGAAGATAACAAAATTCCGAAGGGCTTGAATCCTCTAGAAAGTTTATTTTCATTGAGTGATGTAGGAAACAAAGAGAAACATAAATAAGAGGAGTCGAAAAGGAAAATGGGTGAAACCATTTCCTTGAACATTGGGACACATGATTGTCGAAACAATGTTAAGATAGGATCCCAATGTTTTGATGAAGAAAAATTGAAGTTTACTAAGTTACTTCGTGAATTTCAAGATGTTTTTTCTTGTTCTTATGAGGATCTTCGTGGTTTTGATATTTCTCTTATACAACATTCCATTCCTATCAAGGAGGGAATAAAACCGGTTAGGAAAAAACAAAGACCCATTAACCTTGCATTGTAAGCAACTATTCCAAAGGAGTTGGAAAAACTCTTGAAGGCGGGGATAATTTCCCTTGATAAGTATTCTGAGTGGGTTTCCAATTTGGTTCTCATTCGGAAAACGGCTTGTCAGATCATATTATGCATTGATTTTAGCGCATTGAATAGGGCTAGTATAAAAGACCATTTTCCTCTCCCTAATATGGAAATGATTTTGAATCAAGTTGCAGGGTCACAAATGATGTCCTTACTTGACGGTTTTTCTGGTTACAATCAGATCAAGGTAAAAACGACATATAAATATAAAACCACTTTTATTACATGTTGGGGCACTTTCGCTTATGAAAGTATGCCTTTTGGATTATCTAATGCAAGTGCCACTTTCCAAATAGCTATGCAAATAGATTTTGACGATTTGATCGACAAAGTTATTCAAATTTATCTTGATGACTTAACTATGTATTCAAAAAACCGATCATATCGTTTCGGTCATCTGAAGAAGGTTCTCATACGATGCAGGAAATTTGGCATTTCTTTAAATCCTTCTAATTCTATTTTCGGCATTACAAAGGGAAAGCTCCTTGGACACGTTGTCTCTGATTCATGAATATGCATAGATCCTGAAAGGATTGTTGCTATCCTAAATCTTCCCGCTCCTACTTCCAAGAAGGAGGTTCAAGCCTTTATGGGTGTTATCAACTTTGTCTGTAGGTTTGTTCCTAATTTTTATTTAATGGTAAAACCAATTCAAAATCTGCTTAAGAAAGATCGTTCCTTTTCTTAGATTGATGATGTCGAAAATGATTTCGTAAGGATCAAGAAGGAAATCAGTTCCGCACCGGTTTTGGCAAAGCTGGATTTTGAGAAAGAATTTGTTATATATACTAATGCCATAGAGGAAGCAGTTTATGCTATCCTCATGAAATGTGATGACCAAGTTAATGAGAAACCAGTAGCTTACATGAGTCAAAGTTTGTTAGATGATGAATTTAAATATTCTTATATTGAAAAGAATGATTTCTCTCTTGTTAAGGCTGTAGAAAAATTTCGCCACTTTATCTTAGGTAAGCACATGCTGGTAAAAGTCCCTTTACCTGCAGTCAAGTTTTTTCTCTCACTGACTTATATTTCGAGGAAGTTTGCACATTGGCTTGCCAAGATCCAAGAGCATGATTTAACTATCGTGAATTTTAATACCATTAAGGGATGTGACTTAGCCCTTCACTTGGCTCAGCATGCAAAAGCAAGAGAAGAAATTGATGAACAATATAGCTCTCTATCAACATTGTTTTACGTTGACAATCAAATCCTTCCTGTAGCTGAACATCCTTGGTATAACGATCTGGTGTATTACTTGCAAAATCAAAGATGTTCAGATAAATTAGATACCTATAAAAGAAGAAGGCTCTGTGTCGAATCTTCTAGATACATCATTATAAGAGACTTCTTGTTTAGAATATCTTATGATGGTATGTTACTTCATTGTGTGAACAATGAGGAAGAAAAAAGATTGTTACAAGAGACTCATGGATCTTCAAATTCTGTTATTCATGTAGGAGGTCACTTTTTTGCTAAAACTACTGCTTTTAAAATTATCAGGAAAGGGTACTATTTGTTGGGTATGTGTTGTATTCTTTGCATGTGTGTGTGTGGGTGCATCAGATTTGACAACTGCGTCTGACGATCCCTCTAGTAGTTTCACATTTTGCTATTTTTAGCAGTTTACTAAATTAATCTTGGATTAAGGGATCAAGGTTTTGGTATCTACGGAATACCTAAAAACATTTTATATATTGTATGGTGAATGGTGAAATTCAATATATGAATATAAGAAAGGTTTTCCCGGTTGAGGGTTTTCGGTATAAAATCTATGTGTACTCTGTGTATGAGCCATTTATTAAATTATGTTTTGCTAAAGAATCTATATCAATTACTTTACTTCATAGGTTTAAAACTTACATGTCGTATCAGAGCTCGTTTTTAGCTTTAGAGGGACACATTTGTTGTTGAGGGTTTGGCTCGGTCTTGATAGATCAAGTTTAACTTGGGTCTGTGATAAACCTGGGTTTAGTGGGAGATTTTGCAGTGGTGATTTGAGTGCAGAAAGAGGCATGGAAAGCTCTTCTAGAATAAAGATAGAGAATTTCAACGGTAAAAACTTTGAGCTATGGAAGTTGAAGATGGAGGACCTTATTGTAGACAAATAACAATGGATCGTTGTGGATCCCGGTACACATCCTACTGGTACACCGTCTACTAGCACACAAGATACTGGTACACAACTTACTAGTACACAAACTACTAGTACACCACCTACTGGTATGTCAAAGGAATATTGGGAGAAGTTGGACAGAAGAGCAAGGAGTACTATTCGACTCTGCCTGGAAGATTCGATGTTGTTGAATGTCTCAAGAGAATCTACAGCCAAGGAACTATGGGATAAGTTGGGGAATTTGTATCAATCAAAATCCCCGGTAAACAAGTTGTTTCTTCAAAAGAAGTTGTATCATCTTAGGATGGAAGATGGAGATTTTGTGACAGAACATCTAAATGCCTTTAATACTCTAGTAAGTCAACTTGTCTCTGTTAATATTACAATTGCAAAATAAGATAAGTGTATTACTTTGTTATGTTCTTTGCCAGACTCTTGGGATAATATGGTTGTAGCAATAGGTAGTACCACTCAATCTACATTGAAGTATGAGGATGTAGTTGCATCCTTGTTATCTGAAGAGATGAGGCAGAAAAGCATGGATGGTCATGGCACAGATGCTTTATTTGTAAGAGGTCGTACCCAAGACAGGAATCCTGGTAAGTCTTCGGGGGGGAGATATAAATCTACAGGTAGATCTAAGTCTCCAGGAAAATATTTGAGGAAATACTGGAAGTGTGGTAAACAGGGCATTATAAGAAAGATTGCAAGTCTAAGAAGGTTGAAAAACCAAAGGGATCTGATAGTACCTATTCCATAGAGGCGAAAACCTCCACTGAAGGAGGTGATGTTTACCTGGCATCTACAAGTACACATGCAGATCATGATGTATGATTGATCGATTCAGGTGCGTCATACCACATGACTCCTCACAGGGAGCGGTTATTTGAATATGAAAAATATGATGGTGGTGATGTATTCTTGGGAGATGTCTCGACAACAAAAATCATGGGACATGGAAGGGTTAAGTTGTTGCTAAAAGATGGAAGGATTGGAACATTCCCCGGGGTTCTTCACATTCCAAAACTAGCTAGGAGCCTAATATCTGTAAGCAAGTTGGATGATGTAGGAGTGAATACTGTATTTGGAAAGAACACTTGCAAGATGGTACGAGGAGTAATGGTGTTGATGAGGGGAGTTCGGTGTGGAACTCTGTACAAGTTTTTGGGAATCACTTATACTAATGGGTGTAACAGTTTTGTTGTCCCTGAGCAGAGAAATGAAGGAGACAAGATCAATACTATCCCAGAAAAGAAGACCATGTTGTGGCATCAAAGACTGGGTCATATTGGAGAAAAGGGCCTTTGAACACTACATGGTAAAGGTATGGTTGAAGGTATGGCTAATTGAACTCTGGATTTTGATTTATGTGAACATTTCATATATGGTAAACAAAATCGAGTAATATTCCCATATGGCGCTACATGAGAAAAGGGGATCTTAGAGTTGATACACAGTGATGTGTTTGGACCTGTGCTTGTTCCATCACTAGGTAAGTCTGTGTATTATGTTTCATTCATAGATGATTTCTCAAGGAACACATGGATTTATTTTCTTAGAAAGAAATTTGAGGTATTTGATAAATTTAAAGAGTTTAAGGCTCTGGTGGAAAATCAGACAGAGAAGAAAATAAAGGTATTGAGAACAGATAATGGTGGAGAATTCTACGGAAATGAATTCGAAGAATTCTGTAAGAAGTGTGGTATAGCAAGGAAGAAGACTACTCCATACACTCCTCAGCAGAATGGATTTGCAGAAAGGATGAACAAGACACTGATGGAAAAAGCAAGGATCATGCTCAGCGGTGTCGAGTTAGGACAGGAATTTTGGGTAGAGGCAGTGGGTACAACATGTTACCTGGTCAATCGATCACCCTCATCAGCGTTGGATGATAAAACTCCACATGAGGTATGGACTGGAAAGAAACCCTCTCTTCAACATCTTAGAGTGTTTGGTTGTGATGCTTATGTACATGTTCCAAAGGAAAATAGGAGTAAGCTAGATAAAAAGGCTGAAAAGTGTATCTTTATTGGTTATAAATATGGTGTGAAAGGTTATAATCTTTGGAACTCAGAAACCAAGAAGACTGTTTACAGTCGAGATGTTGTTTTCAGAGAGGTAAAAGATGTGTCCAAACATGAATTCCTACCAACGCAAGATGAATCGGAGAAAATAGAGCTTGATTTGGATGATGCAAAATCGGAATCATCTGAAGAAGAGGAAGCAGAAGAAGAAGAAGAAGAACCTCATATCCCAGTATTGAGGAGATCAGTGAGAGATAAAAGGAAACCAGAAAGGTATAGTCCACCTGATTTTTGTTCCAATTTTTATTTATCTATTACTGATGATGATCTTAGAACTGCCAAGGATGATGATCCCAAAACTGTCAAGGAAGCAGTGAATTCAGAGGATAGTAAACTCTGGAAGAATGCCATGGTTGAAGAAATGGATTCCTTGGATAAGAATGAGGCATGGGATATAGTTGAGTTGCCAGCTAGAAGAAAATATGTTGGTAGAAAATGGTTGTTTAAGAAGAATTTTAATGCACAAGGTAAAGTGGAGAAATACAAAGCTCAGTTAGTAGCAAAAGGTTATTCCCAGGTAGAGGGAATTGACTTTGGTGAGATTTTTTCTCCTGTTGCTAAGTTAACTTCTATTAGATTTCTTTTATCTATTGCGGTTGCTTTTGATCTTGAAGTGGAATAGATGGATGTGAAGACAACATACCTACATGGGTATCTGGAAGAAGAAATCTACATGAAGCAGCCAGAAGGCTTTGTAGTGAAGGGAAAGAAAGAGCTAGTTTGTAAGCTAAAGAAGTCACTATATGGTCTGAAGCAATCACCTAGGATGTGGTACCAAAAGTTTGACGCATACATCCTTGGATTGGGATTTGTAAGAAGCAGGGCTAATCACTATGTATATTCCAACCAGGTTGGTAATCACTTCATTTATGTAGTGTTGTATGTTGATGACATGTTGGTAGGAAATAACATGGATGTTATCAAGGAGGTGAAATCGCAGCTATTCTCCAAATTTGACATGAAGGATCTCGGTGATGTTAACTTCATTCTGGGAATGGAGATTAAAAGAGATCATGCAAACAGGAAACTCTGGTTGAATCAGAGAAAATATGTTGAGACAATATTGCAGAGGTTTAATATGCATGGAAGTAAACCGGTCAAGGTTCCTATTCCTATAGGTGTAAATTTATCTGCAGATCAGTGTCCCAAGACAAAGGAAGAAGAAGAGGACATGTCCCATGTTCTGTATGCTAGTGTCGTTGGCAGTTTGATGTATGAAATGGTCTGTACTAGACTGGACATTGCACATGCACTGGGAGTTTTGAGTAGGTATATGTCAAAACCAGGGAAGGAGCATTGAACAACGGTAAAGAGGGTCTTCAGGTATCTTCGTGGCACTACCAGTTATGGATTGTGCTACCAAGGAAGACCAGGATTGGACAGAATGGTGGACATACATGGATTTGTTGATGCAGACTAGGCTGGAGATGTGGATCGCAGAATATCTACAAGTGGGTTTGTGTTTAACCTATTTGGGGGAGAAATCAATTGGATGAGAAAAAGACAGGCTGTAGTGGCACTCTCAACTACAGAAGTTGAATACATGGCAGCCACTCATGCAAGCAAGGAAGCAATATGATTACAAAGATTGTGTTCAGGTATTGGGTTGGTACAACAAGCAGTGAGATTAGATTGTGACATTTAGAGTGCAATATTCCTGGCAAAGAACCCAGTTTATCATTCGAAGACAAAGCATATTGATGTTCAATATCACTTTGTGAGAGGCATGGTTGAGGAAAAGAAGGTGTTGCTCGAAAAGGTTGACACTTTGAAGAATGTTGCAGAATCATTGACAAAGTCTGTGAGCACAGAAAATTTCTCCTAGTGTAGAGTAACAATGGGCATTGCTGCCCTGGATTGTTGACTATATAATCCCTTGGACCCCTGGATGCAAAGAAAACAACAAGTGAGAGAATGTTGGGTATGTGTTATATTCTTTGCATGTGTATGTGTGGGCACGTCAGATTCGAAAACTGCATCTGAAGATCCCTCTAGTAGTTCTCTTAGTGTCATGTGCATCGAGCGCTTTCCTAGGGGGGTATTCCCCCCTAGTTACACGCAGCGTTCGGGGAAGCCCCCCCAAAAAAAAAATTGGGCGTTTTTTTCTATTTTTAGCGGTTTACTAAATTAATCCCGGATTAAGTGATTAGGGTTTTGGTATCTACAGAATACCTAAAAACATTGTATATATTGTATGGTGAATGGTGAAATTCAATATATGAATATAAGAAATGTTTTCCCAATTGAGGGTTTCTGGCTACTGCTTTTAAAATTATCAGGAAAGGGTACTATTGGCCTTCAATATTTCGTGATTCTTATCATTTTTCAAGATCTTATGACAAGTGCAAGAAGTTTGTTGGAAAAGAACACCTTTCAGCCATACCTTTACAACTTGTCCTCCCTGAATTTCCTTTTTCAAAATGTGGTCTGGACTTTATCGGTCCTATTAATCCTCCATCTTCAACAAGGCAGGTGTTTATCTTGACAACCACAAACTATTTTAAAAAATGGAATGAATTTGTCCCACTTAGGCATTCGCAGGATGACCAGGTGATTTCTTTCCTTGAGACTAATGTTTTTTCCAAATTTTTTCTTCCTTTGAAAATTATTATAGACAATGGTCCTGCTTTTATTTCTGCTAAGCTGACTCAGTTTCTAGCTAGACTAGGGGTTAAACATTTTACATCATCAGCTTATTATCCACAAGGAAACGGGAAAGCTGAGTCTACCAACAAGAATATGGTTAGAATTATCAAGAGGCTCGTTGAAGATAAGCCTCGTCAATGGCACACTCTCCTCACTTATTCCCTTTGGGCAGATCACACTACCACGAAGGTGAGCACCGGTTGCACTCCTTTCCAACTTGTTTATGGTCAAGAAGCCATTCTGCCTACTAAGCTGGAATCTTATTCTCTAAGGTTGATGCTACAGGTTGAAGAATTAAATTCTTTCGATATATCTCAAAGAATGAATTCACTTTTGGATTTAAAGGAGCAAAGGACGTTTGCCTTGGATAATATAAAGAGAAGACAACAAACTGTTAAAAGGTATTTCAATAAAAGTGTCAAAGATGTCAAATTTAAGGTTAATGAGAAGGTATTATTGTGGGATTCAACTCATGCTGATAGAGGAAGGCACTCAAAATTCCAAAAGTTATGGTTGGGTTTTTTTAAGACCGCTTTTTTCTTGGGTGTAAATTCCTATATCCTAAAGGACTTGCAAGACCGATTGTTTTCCTATAGCACCAACGGTTCCCACCTAAAACACTATGTGGAACCAACTTGAAAGTTTAAATGTTGTATGGAATTTTTTATGTATTCTAGTTTGTTTTGTTTGATTTGATTTTTCATTGTTATTTCATTTCTGTTGTTTTATTTATTCTATTTTATTTCTTTTATTGACTTCTTTTCTTGTCAGAAATAAAATGTTTGATCAGTTTTCCCACAACGACGCTATTATGCAAGTATTGTTAATCAATAACAATTAGGTTACACAACTGTCATGATGTTCCGCCTTGAAGACATCATTGAAATTGTTATCTGCTTCAACTGTTGTTAGATAAGATAGTTGGTTTTATCAATTTTCTTCTTTCCTTTTCTTCCATCCACTCCAAGATTCAAAAGAGCATACCAGAAATTTTTTCTCCTTGAAGTCAAGAATGATTTTACTATGATCAATCGAATGATTATGCGTATAGGGATTAACCCCCTCATACTTAACACTTTCCATGATTTATTCCCAAAATCCCAATCATTTTTCCATTAAACTGCTCACTTCCCTCTGTTGCATAATCATTCTGATGTTTATTTTCTTGATATGATCTTTACATGGTCTGCGAAACTAGACAATATGAGTTCTTAATCTATTGGAAACAAATTTCCCTGTGGATTCACCAATTTGTTGACGATTAAAATCACAACGATGATTCCTGCAAATGATTGCTAAGATCTATTATTTATTTATGATAATAATAATTAACTAGTAGGTGGGACCCCCTTGTAGACTAGAGGTGCTATGATGGATGTGTTACGCTTACATGTTTGTTGTTGTTATGATAATTCCTACACGGTCTTCTATAGTTGATGATGCACTCTTGGTTTCATTCGTTATGACAACATGGTTGGTTGATGTATTATTGCTAAATGTTGTTGATGGTTACCCACAATACAGGGCAATGCTATGGATATAAGGATTATTTTGTTTTACAGGTGCTATGTTATGCATTAACATCGATTAAAAATCTTATACATGTTTTCATGATAAAAGATGAGCTTGATCAGAACAAAAGAGAAAAAATATGGATAAGTCCTAAGGCTGTGGAAAAAAGATTATATATACACCTTGAATGTATATATAATAGTGGCATATGGGAAGTGATGGACCTAGATGTTATACTATGTGCTTGGTTAAAGGATTATGTGGGAAGAAAATATGGTAATGTTAACATATGGTTATTATTTAAATTGTGACATGTTTCGGGTGGCACACTATACAAAGGATATGGCATTGAATTTATGAAATGGATATACGTTGAATTAATGTGATGTTATGGTAATGGGTTGGCTCATACGTGAAATTGAATAGGGCTAGGTGAGGAAGAAACATGCATTTACTGCACGTCACTCCCAACCACCCTCGAGCCCATCACCCTAGCATAGTTTCATTTTTCTCTGTTGGTTGTGGAAGCTCCACGATTTTAGGTTTTTAAAGGGAAACCACTGGTCAACTCTTCCTTGAAGCGATTTTTCCAGGATGAGTTTCTTCAGCAGAGGAAGTCATGGCATGAACAATAGGGAAGAGGTAACTGGAATAGAGGACCTGGAAGGCCCAAATTCTCAATTCATTTTGATGCAAATCCTCAGGAGTTAAAACAACTTTTTCAATATGGTTTTTTCAATTGGATTGGACAAGGGATAATTCAACCCAGACTAAAGAGGCCTCTCTTCCAACCCCAAAATGTTCCTGGTATCCCTGTACCTCCCCATGTATCTTTGCAACCAGAAGTTCCCGATAATGATGGATGGTAGGATATTGTTCATCCGACATTCTCCCACCATCTTGGATGGCCCAACTTGTCATTTCCCCCTCCTCCTCCACCTATAAACCCAAATGCTCAAATTTCCCCTGCACACTCACCTGTACAGTCCTCCCATGCAAGAAAACGACTCAAAACTGAGGCTCCCCATGTTCAAGACAAAATTAAAGTTGATGCTTCCCCCTCATCTCCTTCAAGTGACTCAGCAAAGTCAATGTCCTCTCGTATGCACTTGAGGGACGATTTCTCCCATGTTATTATTGAGATTAAGCCTCAAGGTTCCACCCAACCTAAGGCTAATTCAGGGAAATCCAAAGGGGACAACAGTGACAAGAGAAGAATTGCCTCTCAAAGTTGCAAATATGGATTTTGATTTATGTGTTTATAATTGATTGTTGAGGACAATGGACTGCATAAAGTTTTGGACAACAAACTATTTTTGGGGATATTGTGGATATTTACATGTTTTGGATATTTCAAATTGTGGAAATAATTATGGGAGCCACAAGGAGGCATGTGCTTTATTGGTTTTCTAATTGTGTTTATTTTTGTAAAGAAATAAAAGGGAGTCACAAGGGGTCCCACCTACTTAGTTATTATTTAATAAAAAGACCCTTAATTAGTATTATTATTATTACTTACCCTAAACTAAAATCAATGAAGTTTTAGTTAACTTAACTAAATGAGGTAGTCAAACTACTTCAACTGATTTGGAATATATAAAATCCAAATGAGAAGGAAGAACAAGGAGGATAATAGAAGGAGAAAGCAATACTAAGGTTTTCTCTTGAGTTTTATTGAGATAGTCCAGTTTTCATTCATTCTTCAGTTCATTAAAGGCCTAATTCTCTTTTTGATAGCAGGGTCCTATTGTAGACAACAAGGTTCAAATTTGAATCATATCATTGAGATGTTTGTTTCAGAGGTGTTGATCTATCTTTGATAGTCTGTGTATACTTGTTTATTTATGGATTGAGTTTCATGACTGATAAAGGATATTGTGCAGAGTCAAGTTGGAAACAGTCTGTGGCAAGTTGATCCAGATTTTAAAGTTCAATTTTTACTTCTTGTCAGAGTCCTTTTGTATGGTTTTCACCGAGGATATCCAAGTTTGACCTTGGTCCATGCCCTTACAAGGATTTTTGTAAAGAGAAAGATACTTTTGATTTCTTGGAATGAAATAAAGTGATTGTTATTCTGTATCATATGTGTTAATCTGTTACTTGGTTACTTTTTCTTTTGAACTCCATATTTACTTTCTGCAATCTATATATGCTCATAAAATTATATAAAAAAATCATATTTTGCAGCAATCTTTTCATTTAAAAAATCAACCTAAGCCCTTGTAAGTAATACTTGTTTATTAGGAAATAAATTTTGAGGCTATAAAACATAGGGTAATATTCTCGACTATCTTGCCTTAGCCAAGCAAGATTTGAAAATGCTTGAGTAAGATAAATTCATATTTTTTCCTCAACAAGGATTATGGGCTGAGAAATGTTATGGCATAATTGAATATAATGAAGAAGAGATAGATAATTGTCTAGTTTATTATTCTAAGAAAAATGAAGATATTGAGGAGAAAATACATGACATTTCTCATGACTTGAGAGATTTGGAAGGCGAATTATTTAATATCAAAATCAAGCATGAAATAAATGTTGCACCAATGAAAAATTACGTTGAAGATTGGTTTAAAAAGACAATTGATAAATTAGCTAAAGAAGGCCAAGAAGCAACAGTTGAGACAGTTCCTACAATCGTTAATGAGGAAAATAAAAGGACAGAAACAAGCAAGTGAAAAAAAAGAGAGACCATCATAGTAAGTTGATGTTGATCACATCTTGCTTTCTTTATCAGTTTTTCATCCAGCTACTCTGCTTCTTTGACTAGAAAGGTTGAACCGAAATCTGATAACTCCTTCTTGTCTTGTTTCCGGGTCTTGCTACTCTGTCATCACCCACCATCTTCTCTCCACAACTTACTTCTTGTTTGTATTTTCTTTATGGTCCGTGGGAGCCCCAATCCTAGTCCTAAGGACAAACACACTTAAATTTCAAAGCTTTTTAACAGACTTTATATTTCTCAAAAATAACAAGAGAACTATTTCGGGATCAGTTTTGACAGTGTTTTATAACTATGAGTTTTGAGTATAAATTATTTGTGATTGATATATCATTTTCTTTATTTGAGCTCCACATGTGTTTACTCTATTAAAGTTCTCTTATGCATGCAAACCATTTTCTTTTATTTTTATGTGATAAAAAATATTTATTTTAGCTATGATGGATGTGAGGAAATTTTTCTTATCTTTTTCAAATATGTGATGTGTGAGGTTCTTGGTCATTTCTCAGGAACTCTCTTTAAAAACACAACATTTTTATTTTTTCTGCAACCTTTATATTTCTTTGAATATCAAAATGGACTTTCCCAAAGTCCTATATTATTTTGAAAATCTAGAATTCCAAGAATATCTTGAAACATAGAGGAGTACCACCCCTATAAAAACACAATGGAATTTGCATCCCCGTGAGGTTTTCATTTCGATCCTAATGGATTCAAGCATCAACAGATCTCAGATTTAATATTACTAGCATAGCGCTCAAAATTATGAAAATAATTGAACACAACTTGTGACTTGGGAAACCCAATATGGGATAAAACCCAGCTATAAGGTGAGGCATGTGCTCTCATCTTTTTTTCCTCAGTTATGAAATGCAAGTACAATCAAATTAGTGGCACTCACTACGAAGTTTCCATGGACAATATGGCTTGAAGGTTTTCTAGAAAACATTCCACCTGTTGGAAAATTAGTTTGGACAGTTGGTTGCCATTGATGTCAACCCTTAGAACGTTCGAGATACCCCAAAGTTTTGATGGAGATTGATGCGGAGTTAGTTTTCATTGACGTCAACAAACATGATGGGTGCATTTCATGAAGTCTACACGAAGCCCCGAAGGTGTGGTTATGGAACCCAAAGTTGATCGAGTAAGGACATGAAGGACAATGTAATTGCAGGTAACATACTCATATATGGATAGTCCTTGTCATGTCATTTCCAATGATAGGTGTCATGCCACATGGTTCTTCACAATTAGGGAGATATTCTCTCATGAAGTTTAAATCCCTGAAGAATGGTTATGAAGCCCCTAAAAAATTACACATTAGCTTGAAAAAGTATAAATACACCACAATAACTCCTTCACAATAACACACACAAGTTCAATGATTATCTATCTTTCAAGTGATTATTTTGGTAAATATTTCATAGCATATCTGAGGTAGCAAAGTTTGAGGCAATGAAAGAAACTAAAGAGAAAAGTATGAAGTGACCAAACTAGATTTCTGAGTTTATTTGCGGGTCATAGTGGAGAAATTAGTGGATATACACATGTCGTAGTGGATAAAGTAGCGAACATCCATGGGTCACAGTGGGGAAAGTAGTGAACATCCGTAGGTCACAATGGAGAAAGTAGTGGATTCTTTTGAAAAATATTGAAGAAGTTTCCATCTTGTTGATTTCGAAGTTGAGGAAGGTTTGTTAGTCTGAGTTAAAATGCACTAGGTCCTCTTCATGAGTAAAGGTATGTTTTTATGTGTATTTATCATTGATGGTTTGACACATTCTTAAGGAACGAAGGCCTATTGGGTACATGGATGCATATGATTGAGGTACATACATGCTTGAGATATATCCTTGGTACACTGTGTATCGTTGTTATGGTTCATTGTTAGAGGCACATCTTTGTGATGTTGGTACATGTTGAGGTACACCTTAATGATGTTATGGTACATTGATTAGTAGCACATCTTGGTTATATTGGTATCTTGGTATTGTGGCTATCTTGGTTATGCTTGAGTCACTTCATTAATGATATCTTATGATGTACTTGGTATGGTACATGGTTGATGCATGAGATGGTACATGGTTGATGTACATGGTATGGTACAATTTTTGGTACATGGTTGATGCATAATACGGTACAGGTTTGGTACATGGTTGATGTACAAGTTTGATGTACATGGTTGATGGTTGATGTACATGGTTTGGTGATGGTTTTGGTATCCATGTGAATGGATCTAGTTATAGTTGGTTGATGATGATATGTTGGTGATCTTGGTACATGCTTGGTAGAGGTATGTCTTGGTGATGTTTGAGCATCTGGTTGAGAGATGTTCTTGGTGATCAAGGATATGGTTTTGTATCAATGACAGTGATAGGTTGGATACAATGACATGTTGACATGTTATAGGTGGATGTGACAGTGGCAGTGGTAGTGACAGTGGCAGTGGCAATGACAGTGGCAGTGGTAGTGATTGTGGTAGTGACAATTTTGTCTACACTTATATTTCAGGCTGGCATGATGGGGAAAGGAAAGGGGGTTGTATCCTTCTTCTGGTTGGTTCCAGATAACACAGGGAGTTGGAGCTTCCTTCAGGTTGGAGGCTGAGAATCAGGGGGTTGTAGCCTCCTTCTAGTTGGAGCTAAAGAATTTAGGGAGTTGTAGCTTACTTAAGGTTGGAGCATGTAAATAACGGGTTGTAGCCTCCTTCCAATTGCAACTGGATAATTGGGAATTTGGTGCTTCTAATGAATGTATTCTTTGATATAGAAGAAAATCATTCCATGTGTTTCTCCCATTTGGGTTTCCACGTAAATTTTGGTGTACTTTGTATTTTAAGTGATGTTGTTGATGTGATGTTTCTTATGTTTATATGCTCATGATATATTGAATGAAATCATAGATGATGCATTGCTGATATAATGTTGATAAAGTTGAATTTTATAAATTGTGGTGAAAAGTGGTAAAATTTCTCATACTAATTCACCCCCCCTCTCAGTATTCCAACAATTGGTATCAAAGCAGGTTCCTTTAGGAAACCGTTTAACCACTGGAAGGTAGATCATGGAGAGTAACAATATGTATGGAAATGAAATAACATAGTTCAATGGTCATAATGGTCAGAGCTACAAGATGTGGAGTACCGGGATGAAAACATATTTACAAGCATAGGGGTATGATGTTTGGGAATCATGTCTTACATGATACACCGCTACAAAGAAATTGAAAATAAATAACAAAATAACAATGGATTTCATTTGGGAAGGATTACCTGATTCAGTAAGAGAGAAAGTTGGAAAATGTTCATCAGCAAAAGAACTTTGGGATAAGCTACATAACATCTACTATGAGGAGTCACCCATCAAAAAGACAGATAATTCTAAATAAGATGCAATAACAGAACAAGAAGAAATATGTTCATCGTGTCAGACAAATTCAGAAGAAAAAGATTATGAAGAAGGCATGTTAGATCTTGAAGCAGAATTAATCAATGCTTTAGATGAATTGACGAAATAAATTCTCTTGAGGAACAATTAGTCAAGAAGAATTATCAAGAAAGTTTTGAAGAATCCCAATAGGTCATTGTGAATCTAAAATCTCAGCTCGAGGAATCCAGAAGGATTGAAGAAACATACAAAAGTCATATGGAAGAGAAGCAATGTTTGGAAGAAAAAATAGTAGCACAAATAAAGGAAGTAGAGAAGAGAGAGAATATTTTGACAGACAATATCAAGGAAATATCTGAGGAGTTAAACCGGCTTGAAGCATAATTCAGTCAAAAGGAAAGAAGACTTGAAGAAGAAATCATCCCCTTGAATATTCAACTTGAAGAAGCAAAGAGAAAAAAAGACATCATGAAGATTTAGATGATGAAGAAAGAAGAAGAGGTTGATAAGTTTGAATAAGAAGTTGTCACATTGAGAGTTAAAATCATCAAACTCGGCAAGAACATTGAAGAGAGAGAAACAACCACATCATTAGTAAATAAATTTGAAGTGAAGCACTCCAAGTTGCCGGAAATGAATAATGAAGAAAAGAGAAAGAGTTATGAAGAAATACTCAAAGGAAGGAATCATGTTCAGTAATAATCAAAGAAGAATGTGTATAATAGAGATACATATTCAACAAGACCTTCCACATTCAAGCAACAAAGAAGCTTCAATCATGATGAGGGAATCAACAGAAAAATAGATCATGATCAACCAAGCCAGGAATTCAGAAGGAATACACCACAATGAAGATCAGTCACTCCCAGGTATGTAAATTTATTTTATAGTCATTTTTTTATTTGTACTAACTTTGAATATAAGACTATAGATTGTAGAGAATATGGAAGAAATGTTCAGACAAGAAATACCTATGTGGCTCCCCACAACATTGAATGTTACAAATGAAACAATTATGGTCACATAGCTCGAAATTATAGAAGCATGATAGAACCCACCATGAAAGAAAACATCAATCTCAGATACATGAAGGTTTGGAGAAGAAAGGAAAGACAAGAAGAGCAGGTGAATGAAGAACATGTCTCGGAGATTGAAGGATTTGCAGTAGTGCGAGAAAGAAAAGAAGAGAAAGTGAATAAAGAATAGTCCCAAGAAATGGTACTCTTAGGAATTGTAGTGCAAGATCATAATGAATCCACAGGAAAAAGGGAAGAAGTCAGAATTCACATAGATGATGAATCTATAGACGAAGAGGAAGATTACTCTGTATTAGGGTGGATTCCTCCATTGTTCTGAGCCATTTGGCTTGGATACTCCCAATAAATATGAATATTGAACAAGGGGATTCTATGTAGTAGCTACTACAGATCATAGAACCATCCTTCGATTAGTTTCAAGTGTTTGCATAGATAGATTCAAAGTAGTCTGATAGAAGAAGTACAAAATGACAGATTGATCGATTGAGAAGTAGTGTTCCAATGCAGATAACAGAGGAATATTATTGACACACTATACAGGAAGGTACATATTCATTACAGGTCATTAGACATATTTGATTCAAACATGAATATGTGATGATCAATTACAACAAAGAAACCTTAATAATAGTATATTAACAGATGGGTCAAAATTGTGGACAATTGAGTATCAAAGTTATGGAAAACCTATGAAATATGGACATAGATGGATTTAGGATATCATTGCAGGTCTAGACAGATATATGACAAAGGATATTTACAATTGGAATTAGTGGAATCAATAGACAAATGAAATATGTTGGTCACAAGAAGACAAGCAATGAAAGGCCTAGAAGAACAGGGAAAGAGAAACCTTCAACATAATATATATCATTAGAGGTACATTGATTGAAAAACATGGTCATTGATGTCTAAACAGTGAACATGGCATGCAATGAAGATTTGAAGTCAATAAATTTTGAATGTTTTTATATATGTCAAAGAATTTCAAGAGGAAGCACCAATGGATAAGAACCACCGGAAGGGAGGAAAGGAAGAATATGCAAGAAGTCCCATATTGTTCTACATCTTGCAAAGACGTTAAGGGGAGATAAATCATTAGAGAAAGATAACATGAAAGAAATATTAGAATTAGGTAGACAGAGGGAGACATACTGACATGAGGGGTTATCCTTTTTCCCATGATGTCAAAGGGAGAGAAATGGAAAGATCATAAGAGTAAGAGTCAAGCACATGAAGTCATAAATGGATTATTCAGAAAAGGTATATTTTCAGGGGAATCACTCCTTGTTATTGATATCAGAGAGAAGAGGAACTTGAAAATAAACATGAAAAGATAAAGATCTGAATAAAAAGAACAGAAGCATGAAGATAGGGAGAGCATCCCCAATGAGAGATACCCTTTTCCATTGATGTCAAAGTGGGAGAGAAACATCGAGAGAAACATTGATACAGAGCGATGGTCACAGGGGGAGCATGAGTATTGGAGTATGAGTGTTGCCATCATTGCCAAAGAGGGATATTGTTGGACAATTGGTTTGGATAGTTGGTTGTCATTGATGTTGACCCTTAAAATGTATGAGATATGCTAGAGTTATGATCAATATTGATGGTGAGTTAGTTGTCATTGATGTCAACAAGAATGGTTGATGTCAAAAGAGGTGATGGGTGAATTTGATGAAGTCTACACGAATTCCTGAAGGTGTGGTTATGGAATCCAAATTTGATAAAGGAATAAGGACATAAAGGATAGTGTAATTGTAGGTAACATACTCATATATGGATAGTCCTCGCCATGTTGTTTCCAATGGTAGGTGGCATGGGACATGGTTCTTCATGGTTAGGGAGATATACCCTCATGAATTTGGAAGCCACAAAGAATGGTTATGAAGCCCCTAAATAGTTACAAGTCTTAGTCAAAGGGTAAAGTGGATGTAACAACAAATCCCTAAAGTAAGGAAAGAAATTAGCTTGAAAATACACCACAAAAAGTCCTTCACAATAAAAAACACAAGTTCAATGATTATCTATCTTTCAAGTGATGTTTTTGGTAAGTATTTCGTAGCATGTATGAGGTAGCGAAGTCTGAGAAGTATGATAAAGCGAAGGAAACTAAAGGGAAAAGTATGAAGTTCTCAAACCATCTTTCTGAGGTTATCCACAGGTCACAATAGATAAAGTAGCAGACATCTGCAGGTCACACTGGAGAAAGTAGCGAACATACGCGGGTCCCAGTGGAGAAAGTAGCGGACATATGTGGGTCACAATGGAGAAATTAGCAGACATATGTGGGTCACAATGGAGAAAGTAGCAGACATTAGTGGGTCACAGTGGAGCAAGTAGAATATGCTTTTGAAAAATCTTGAAGAAGGTGTCATCTTGTTGATTCTAATGTTAAGGAAGGTTTGTTGGACTGAGATGATATGCACCAGGTCCTCTTCATGAGTAAATGTATGTTTTTATGTGTATTTATCATGGATGGTTTGGAATATTCTTAAGGAATGGAGGTCTCTTGGGTACATGGATGCATATGTTTTAGGTACACACATGCTTGAGATATATGCTTGGTACATTGT
Organism: Picea engelmannii; assembly: GCA_009831015.1. Lineage (NCBI taxonomy): Eukaryota > Viridiplantae > Streptophyta > Pinopsida > Pinales > Pinaceae > Picea > Picea engelmannii. Next base: position 51,501 of record ML822478.1, on the reverse strand, counting down.
GTATTGTTGTTATGGTTCATTGTTAGAGGCACATTTTTGTGATGTTGGTACATGTTGAGGTACACCGTAGTGATGTTATCGTACATTGATTAGTAGCACATCTTGGATATATTGGTATCTTAGTATTGTGGCTATCTTGTTTATGCTTGAGGCACTTCATTGATGATATCTTATGATGTACATGATATGGTACGTGGTTTATGTACTTGGTATGGTACATGGTTGATGCATGAGATGGTACATGGTCGATGGTTTAAGTACATGGTTGATGTACATGGTTTAGTGATGGTTTTGGTATCTATGTGAGTTGGTCTGGTTATAGTTGGTTGATGATGATATGTTGGTGATATTGTTATATGCTTGGTAGAGGCATGTCTCGGTAATGTTTGATTATCTAGTTGATATATTTTCTTGGTGATCAAGGATATGGTTTTCTATCAGTGATAATGATAGGTTGGTGATAGTGATAGGTTGGATACAATGACAGGTTGATAGGTTACAAGATGATGTCACAGTGGCAATGAGATTGACAATAGCAGTTATAGTTTGGTCTACACTTATATTTTAGGGCGGCAGGATGGGGCAAGGAAATGGGGTTGTAGCCTCCCTCCGGTCGATGGTGGAGAACATAGGGAGTCAGAGCTTCCTTCAGGTTGGAGCCTGAGAATTAGGGGGTTGTAGCCTCCATTTGGTTGGAGCCAGATAATTCAGGGAGTTGTAGCTTCCTTCAGGTTGGAGCCTGTAAATAGGGGGTTGTAAGCTACTTCTAGTTGCATATGGAGAATTCAGAAGTTGGTGCTTCCAATGAATGTATTCTTTGATATACAAGAAAAAAATTCTGTGGTTTTCTCCCATTTGGGTTTCCATGTAAATTCTGGTGTACTGTGTATTTGATGTGATTTTGTTGATGTGATGTTGCTTATGATTATATGCTCATGATATATTGAATGCAATCATAGATGATACATTGATGATATACTATTGATAAAGTTGAATTTTATATATTGTAGTTAAAAGTGGTAAAAATGTTCATATTGATTCACCCCCCCCCCCCCCACCCCTCTCAGTATTCCAACAATTGGTATCAGAGCAGGTTCCTTCAGCAAACATTTTAACCACTGGAAAGTAAATCATGGAGAGCAACAATATGCATGGAAATGTAATACCAAAGTTTAATGGTCATAATGGTCAGATCTATTAGATGTGGAGTATCAGGATAAAAACATCTTTACATGCATAAGGGTATGATGTTTGGAAATCATTTGTTACATGATACACTGCTACAAAGAAACCAAATTTTGTAGCCAAGAAGGAATTGAAAAGAAACAAGAAAATAACAATGGATTTCATCTGGGAAGGATTACTTGATCCGGTAAGAGAGAAAGTTGGAAAATGTTCATCGGCTAAAGAAATTTGGGATAAGCTACATAATCTCTACTCTAAAGAGTCTCTCGTCATGAATCTAGAGAATGATAAATAAGATGCAAGAACAAAACAAGAAGAAATATACTCATCATGTCAGAAAAATTAAGAAGAAGAAGATTGTGAAGAAGGCATAGTAGATCTTGAAGCAGAATTAATCACTTCTTTAGATGAATTGATAAAAGAAAGGAAGAAAAACAAGTCTCTTGAGGAACAATTAGTCAAGAATAATTCTCAATAAAGTTCCTAAGAATACTAATAGGTCATTGTGAATCTAAAAGATAAGCTGGAAGAAGCCAGCAGGATTGAAGAAACATACAAAATTCAGATGGAAGAGAAGCAATATTTGGAAGTCAAAATAGTAGCACAAAGAAAGGAAGCAGAGAAGAGAGAGAATATTTTGAGATATCATCTCAAGGAAATATATGAGGATTTAAACTAGCTTGAAGAAGAATTTTGTCAACAAGAAAGAAGACTTGAAGAGGAAATCATCTCCTTG
>ML822478.1:9929-34257 GCA_009831015.1 Picea engelmannii | reverse complement strand
CCCTTTAGCCTTTCCTCAAGCTTTAGGAGAATTCAAGCAAAGCAGTTGGAGGACAAAGAAGAGGAGGAGCCCAGGATTAGGATCAAGGAACGGTGGCCGATCTCTATTATCATTGTAAGTTGATTCATCTTGAGATTAATAAAAAGTACTTTTCCCTTCCCAATGCATGAGTCTAATATGTTTCATTCGATTTATGCTTAATCTCTAACCCTCTAGTAGAACAATAGCATGCATGCGTAGTTTTGTCTTGATTGCAGGGTCGCTTTTTGGAAGGAGCAGCAGAAGCAAAGGGGATAAAGCGCAACGGAGGATCTACACCAACCGTCGATAAAAAGGTTAGTTGGTTCTTTCCATGTTTGCATGTGAAAAAGGGTTTTAGGTTTGGGGTAGAAGGTTAAAAGTAATTTCTGAAAGGGTCATGATCTACATGCAAGTTTAATCCCTAGCTTGTTAGTCCGTAGGGTAGAATTTCCCCACAACACCATCCTTCGAGCAATTTGAAGTGTTTTCAAATACAAATTCAGAGCCGTTAGATAGTATAAGTACATAATTCCATATTAATCGATTGAGAAGTAGTGTTCCCATGCAGATATCGGAGGAATATTATTGACACACTATCTAAGAAGGGATGTATTCATTACAATTTCAAGGAGGTATTATAGATCAATGGACATATTTGATTCAGTCTAAGAAACATGAATATTTGATGATCAGTTACAACAAAGAATCCTTCATAATAGTACAGTGACAAATGGGTCAACATTGTGGACAATTGAGTAGTAGAGTTATGGTCAACCTATGAAATATGGACATAGATGGATTTATGATATCATTGGCATGTCTAGACATATATATGAGAGAGAATATTTACAATTGGAATCAGTGGAATCAGTAGACAAGTGGAATCAGTTGGTCACAAGAAGACAAGCAGTGATAGGCCTAACAGAACAGGGAAAGAGAAACCTTCAGCAGAAGTTATATCACCAGAGGGACATTGATTGGAAAAATGGTCATTTATGTCTAAAGAGTGAACATGACAGGACATGAAGATTTGAAGTCAATAAATTTTGAATGCTTTTTGTATATGTCATAGAATTACAAGAGGACGCACCAATGGACAAGAAGCACCGAAAGAGAGAAAAGGAAGAGTATTCAAGAAGTTCCATATGTTTCTACATATTGTAGAGAATTCAATGGGAGATAAATCATCAGAGAAAGATATCAAGAAAGAAATATTAGAAGAAAGAAGACAAAGGGAGACATACCGACAGGGGGATTTATCCTTTTTCCCATGATGTCAAAGGGAGAGAAAAATAAATATGAGAAGAGTTAAAGTGAAGCACATGAAGTCAGAAATGGATTATTTATATAAGGTATACTTTCAAGGGAATCACTACTTGTTATTGATATCAAAGAGAAGAGGAACTTGGAAATAAACATGTGAAGAGAAAGAACAAAAGCATGAAGATAGGGGGAGCAACCCCAAGGAGAGATACCATTTTCCATTGATGTCAAAGGGGGAGAGAAACATCGAGAGAAACATTGATGATGAGCTATGGTTACAGGGGAAACACGATTATTGGGGTATGAGTGTTGCCATCACTAGAAAAGGGGGAGATTGTTGGATAGTTGGTTGTCATTGATTTCAACCCTTAGAATGTTCAAGATACCCCAGAGTTGTGATCGAGATTGATGGTGAGTTAGTTTTCATTGATCTCAACAAGAATGGTTGATGTCAACAAATTTGATGGGTGCATTTGATGAAGTCTACACGAAGCCGTGAAGGTGTTGTTATGGAACCCAAAGTTGATCAAGGAATAAGGACATGAAGGATAGTGTAATTGTAGTTAACATACTCATATATGGATATTCCTCGTCGTGCCATTTCCAATGATAGGTGGAACGCCATGTGGTTCTTCATGGTTAGGGAGATATTCCCTCATGAAGTTGGAAGCCCTGAAGAATAGTTATGAAGCCCCTAAATAGTTACAAGTCTTAGTCAAAGGGTAAAGTGGTTGTAACAAGAAATCCCTAAAGTAAGGAAAGAAGTTAGCTTGAAAAAGTATAAACACACCACAAGAAGTCCTTCACAATAACACACACAAGTTCAATGATTATCTATCTTTCAAGTGTTGTTTTTGGTAAATATGTTATAGCATATATGAGGTAGCAAAGTATGAGAAGTATGAGGTAGCGAAGGAAACTAAAGGGTGTTGGAATACTGATAGAGGGGGTGAATCAATATGAACACAATTAGTACTTTTAATCACAATATAAAACCTCCAATAAATATCATGAACATTCAAAACACCATAATTCAATGCATAGACATCACATAAACACAATACACCAAAATTTTACATGGAAACTGGATGTGGGAAAAAACCACATATTGCTTTTATTATTTATCAAAGACTACATTCATTGGAAGAAGAAACTTCCTATTTCTCCAGCTACAACTGGAAGGAGGATCTAACCTCCTATTTACAGGTTGCAACTTGAAGGAAGATCCAACTCCCTAATTTAACTAGCTCCAACTGGAAGGAGGATACAACCCCCTTTCCTTATCTCGTCCAACCGCCCTAAAATATAAATGTAGACCAATATGTCACTACCTTTGTCACTGAAATTGATAACATGTTGTTGTTGGTGTTTCTGATACCTTTGTTGCTTCTACTGATATCGATATATCATCAATACTGCAACCACACATACATCATACCAGGATTCACTATAGAGTTCTCCAAATCAAATTCTTATGAATCACTAAGACATACATGTTCCTGATTTCTTCGAAATACTCACCCTAACACACACATGAAGACATACCTTCAACCTTTACTTGACCTGAGTTTTAGATCCTTGATCTTCAACAATTTTTCCTCACAGGTCTGCGACCCTATACATTTTTTTCTCATGGGTATCCATGTTTTTCCTCACTACAACCCATGTATCTACGTGCTTTTCCTCCTAAAATCCATGGATTTTCTCAAAGAACCTTTGTCTATAACTTCTTCTCCATACGCTCGACTCCTGCAAACTTCTTACTTCACTGGAATTCTCTACCTTCGACTCACTGCCTCAGATCTCCAACCTGTATTCTCAAAAGGGATTTTCCAATTGAATCTTCTCTTAGTTTTAATGAGGATCTCATGCAACTGACATGTACATGGAACTCACATGCAACTCACATGCAACTTGTTAAATTTTGTTTGCAGTTACTTTGACATGCAACTTGTTAACTTCTATGTATAACTACTTTACCATGACATGAAACCTATTAACTTCTTGTTAAAGGGTTGACATCAATGAAAACCAATCTTTCAACAATTCAATGACAATTAATATTTCAACAATTAATCTTTCAGTAATTACAATTAATCTTTCAACAATATCCCCCTTTGGCATTGATGAAAACACTTAGACACAAAACTTCTCATGTTCATGCGAGCTCCCCCTATCTTCATGCCTCTTCTCTTATTTTTCATGCCTTTGTTTTTCTCTCCCTCTTTGACATCAATGGAAAAGGGTGACTTCTCCTTGGGGATGGTCCCTCTGTCTGTAAGCCTCTAATCTCTACTGATGTTTCTCTTCATGGTGATTCCTTGTGTACATCTCTAATAAAAAACATTCAAATATTTCATGATTAATATTTCTCTCTTCTTATCGTATTGTGCCAGCTGCTATGTAGATCACTGTGGGAATGAAACTACTCCAAGTTTTTGTCGAAGATACTCAAAAGTCTCCCTCATAAGAGGTTTGGTGAAGATATCTACAATCTATTCTTTTGCCACAACATACTCTACCTTGATGTTCTTCTCTGTAACCTATTCCTGTAGAAAGTGAAACTTTATCGAAATTTATTTCATCTTGGAATGCATCACTGGATTCCTAGAAATACTTATAGCACTAGTGTTATCACATAATATCGAAATAGGCTCATCATATTCCACTTGTATATCCTGCAAAATTTGCTTCATCCAGAGAACCTGTGTACAACATGTTGTTGCTATAATATACTCTTCTTCTATTGTGGACAATGATACCAAAGATTGTTTCTTGCTCAACCAGGATACTAGACAATCACCCAAGTATAAGGATGCTCCACTTGTACTTTTTATGTCATCAACACTTTCTTCCCAATCCGCATATGTGTATGCAACTAGAGATAGATCATTCCCTTTTGGATACCATAATCCATAGTCTTATGTTCCTTTGAGATATCTAAATATTCTCTTTACTTCCATAACATGTGTTTCCTTCGATATTGTTTGAAATCCTCCCACCCATCCAACTGCTTGCATTACATCTGGTCTCAATGTTGTCACATAGAGTAAATTTACAATCATCAATATGTAGAGTCTCATATCTGCGTCCTTGGATATATCATCTTTATTCAATTTGCAATTGGTCTGCATGGGAGTACTTACGAGCTTGCAATCTACCATTCCAAACTTATTTAACATTTCTTTGATATACTTGGTCCGGGAGATGAAAATAATTGTATCTTGCTGACATATGTGGAGTCCCAAAAAGAAAGAAAAATCACCAAGTAATGACATTTCGAATTCATTTTGCATGTCTTTAGAAAATTTTTGACTCATTATGTCATCATCACTTCCAAAAATAATGTCTTCTACATAAAATCCAATTATCAATATACTATCTTGATTTACCTTTATGTAGATATTGTTGTCTGCATTGCCTTTCTTGAACCCTTGATGTTGTAGATACATGTACAATCTTGAATACCATGCTCTGGGGGATTATTTGAGTCCATACAATGCCTTCTTCAAACTACAAACATAATCTTCCTTTTTTTGACAATATAAACCCTTCTGGTTGTTCGATGTAGACTTCTTCTTCTAGTTATCCATTTAGGAAGAATGATTTTACATCCATCTGATATACTTTTATTTTCTTCAAACATGCATAAGCCAAGATCAATCTGACTACTTCCATTCAGGAAATTGGGGAAAATGTTTCTTAAAATATATATTTCTTCAACCTGAGCATATCCTTGCACATTAAACTTTCTTTATTCCTAGTTACTTGTCCATCCTTGTTCAACTTGTTTCTGAATAACCATTTGTGCCAATCACATCCTTATTATTATGCCTTGGAATTAGTGGAATCAATAGACAAGTGGAATCTATGATATATCTATGACATACCATATTTACAATTGGAATCAGTGGAATCAATAGACAAGTGGAATCAATTGGTCACAAGAAGACAAGCAGTGAAAGGCCAACTAGCAGAACATGGAAAGAGAAACCTTCAACATAAGCTATATCCAGAGGGACATTGATTGAACAACATGGTCATTGATGTCTAAAGAGACATGACATGCCATGAAGATTTGAAGTCCATAAATTTTGAATGCTTTTTATATATGTCAGAGAATTACAAGAGGAAACACCAATGAAAAAGAAGCACCGGAAGAGAGGAAAGGAAGAGTATGCAGGAATTCCCATATTGTTCTACATCTTGCAGAGAATTCAAGGGGAGAGAAATTGTCAGAGAAGGAAATCAAGAAAGAAATATTAAAATAAGGAAGACAGGGGGAGACATACCGACAGGGGGAGTTATCCGTTTTCCCGTGATGTCGAATGGAGAGAAAGAGAAAGATCAGAAGAGTATGAGTCAAGTGCATGAAGTCAGAAATGGATTATTCAGAGAAGGTATACTTTTAGGGGAATCACTCCTTGTTATTGATATCAAAGAGAAGAGGAACATGGAAATAAACATAAGAAGATAAAAATGTGAAGAGAAAGAACATAAGCATGAAGATAGGGGGAGAAGCCCCAAGGAGAGATACCATTTTCCATTGATGTCAAAGGGGGAGAGAAACATTGATGAGGAGTGATGGTCACAGGGGGAGCATGAGTGTTTCCATCAATGCTAAAATGGGAGATTGTTAGATAGTTGGTTTGGACAATCGGTTGTCATTGATGTCAACCCTTATAACTTTTGAGATACACTAGAGTTGTGATCGTGATTCATGGTGAGTTAGTTGTCATTGATGTCAACAAGAATGGTTGATGTCAACAAATGTGATGGGTGCATTTGATTAATTCTACACGAAGTCCTGAAAGTGTGGTTATGGAACCCAAAGTTGATCAAGGCATAATGACATGAAGGATAGTGTAATTGTAGATAACATACTCATATATGGATAGTCCTCATCATTTTGTTTCCAATGATAGGTGCCACGCCATGTGGTTCTTCACGGTTAGGGAGATATTTCCTTATGAAGTTGGAATCCATGAATAATGTTTATGAAGCCCCTAAACAGTTACAAGTCTTAGTCAAAGGGTAAAATGGTTGTAACAAGAAATCCCTAAATCAAGGAAAGAAGTTAGCTTGAAAAATTATAAATACATGACAAGAAGTCCTTCACAATAAGACACACAAGTTCAATGATTATATATCTTTCAAGTCATGTTTTTGGTAAATATTTTGTTGCATATATGAGGTAGGGAAGTTTGAGAAGTCTAAGGAAGCGAAGGAAACTAAAGGGAAAAGTATGAAGTTCTCAAACTAGATTTATGAGGTATCCGCGGGTCAAAATGGAGAAAGTAACGGACTTCTGCGGGTCACGGTGGAGAAAGTAACTGACAGACGCAGGTCATAGTGGAGAAAGTAGCAGATATCTATGGGTCATAGTGGAGAAGGTAGTAGACATTTGTGAGTGACAGTGGAGAAAGTAGCGGACATCCGCGGGTCACAGTGGAGAAAGTAGCATATTCTTTTGAAAAATCTTGAAGAAGGTGCCATCTTTTTTATTCTAAAGTTGAGGAAGGTTTGTTGGTCTGAGATGGTATGCACCAGGTCCTCTTCATGAGTAAAGGTATGTTTTTATGTGTATTTATCATGGATGGTTTGGCATATTCTTAAGGAATGGAGGCCTCTTGGGTACATGGATGCATATTATTTAGGTACATACATGCTTGAGATATATCCTTGGTACATTGTGTATCGTTGTTATGGTTCAATGTTAGACGCACATCTTTATGATGTTGGTACATGTTGACGTACACCTTAGTGATGTTATGGTATATTGATAGTAAAACATCTTGGCTATATTGGTATCTTGGTATTGTGGCTATCTTGGTTATGCTTGAGGCACTTAATTAATGATATCTTATGATGTACGTGATATGGTACATGGTTGATGTACTTTGTATGGTACATGGTTGATGCATGAGATGGTACATGGTTGATGTACATGGTATGGTACATGTTTCAGTACATGGTTGATGCATGATACGGTACAGGTTTGGTACATGGTTCATGGTTGATGTACATGATTTGAAGTCCTTCAGAATAACACACACAAGTTCAATGTTTATCTATCTTTCAAGTTCTCCAATTGTAAACATGCTTTGTCATAGATCTGTCATAGATCTATGATAGAGCATATTTACAATTGGAATCAATGGAATCAATAGACAAGTGGAATCAGTTGGTCACAAGAAGACAAGCAGTGAAAGGCCAGCTAACAGGACAGGGAAAGAGAAACCTTCAGTAGAAGCTATATCACCAGAGGGGCATTGATTGAACAACATGGTCATTGATGTCTAAAAAATGAACATGACAGGCCATGAAGATTTGAAGTCAAGAAATTTTGAATTCTTTTTATATATGACAGAGAATTAAAAGAGGAAGCACCAATGGACAAGAAACACCGGAAGAGAGGAAAGGAAGAGTATGCATGAAGTCCCATATTGTTATACATCTTGAAAATAATTCAAGGGGAGATAAATCATCAGAGAAAGAGATCAAGAAATAAATATTAGAAGCATACAAACAAGGGGAAAAATATTGAAAGGGGGAGTTGTCCTTTTTCCCATGATGTCAAAGGGAGAGAAAGAGAAAGATCAGAAGAGTAAGAGTCAAGTGCATGAAGTAAGAAATGGATTATTCAGAGAAGGTATACTTTCAGGGGAATCAATCCTTGTTATTGATATCAAATAGAACAGGAAATTGGAAACAAACATGAGAAGAGAAAGGACATAAGCATGAAGATATGGGGAGAATCCCCAAGGAGAGATACCCTTTGTCATTGATGTCAAAGGGGGAGAGAAACATTGATGAGGTGTGATGGTCATAGGGGGAGCATGGGTATTGGAGTATAAGTGTTGCCATCAATGCCAAAGGGGGGGATTTTTGGACAATTGGTTTAGACAGTTGGTTGTCATTGATGTCAACCCTTAGAACATTCGAGATACCCCAGAGTTGTGATTGAGATTGATGGTGATTTAGTTGTCATTGATGTCAACAAGAATGTTTGATGTCAATAGATGTGGTGGGTGCATTTGATGAATTCTACATGAAGCCCGGAAGGTGTGGTTATGGAACCCAAAGTTGATCAAGGAATAAGGACATGAACAATAATGTAATTGCAAGTAACATACTTATATATGGATAGTACTTGTAATTCCATTTACAAGGATAGGTTCCAAGCCATGTGGTTCTTCACGGTTAGGGAGATATGACCTCATGAAGTTGGAAGCCATTAAGAATGGTTATGAAGCCCCTAAACAATTACAAGTATTAGTCAAAGGGTAGAGTGGTTGTAACAAGAAACCCATAAATTAAGGAGAGAAGTTAGCTTGAAAAAGTATAAATACACCACAAGAAGTCCTTTGGGTTAGTGAGGTTTGAGAAGTCTGAGGCAGTGAAGGAAACTAAAGGGAAAAGTATGAAGTGATCAAACTAGATTTCTAAGGTTATATGTGGGTCACAATGGAGAAAGTAGCGGACATCCACGGGTCACAGTGGAGAAAGTAGCATACATTTGCAGGTCAACGTGGAGAAAGTAGTAGATATCTGAGGGTCACAGTGGATAAAGTAGTAGACATCTACGGGTCATAGTGGAGAAAGTAGCGAACATCCATGGGTCACAGTGGAGCAAGTAGAAAATGCTTTTGAAAAATCTTGAAGAAGGTGCCATCTTGTTGATTATGAAGTTGAGGAAGGTTTGTTAGTCTAAGATGATATGCACCAAGTCCTCTTCATGAGTAAAGGTATGTTTTTATGTGTATTTATCATGGATGGTTTGGAACATTCTTAAGGCATGGAGGCCTCTTGGGTACATGGATGCATATGATTGAGGTACATACATGCTTGATATATATCCTTGGTACATTGTGTATGTTTTTTATGGTTCATTGTTAGAGGCACATCTTTGTGATGTTGGTACATGTTGAAGTACACCTTAGTGATGTTATGGTACATTGATTAGTAGCACATCTTGGCTATATTGGTATCTTGGTATTGTGGTTATCTCGATTATGCTTGAGACACTTCATTGATGATATCTTATGATGTACGTGATATGGTACATGGTTGATGTACTTGGTATGGTACATGGTTGATGTACATGGTATGGTACATGTTTTAGTACATGGTTGATGCATGATATGGTACAAGTTTGGTACATGTTTTAGTACATGGTTGATGCATGATATGGTACAAGTTTGGTACATGGTTGATGTACATGTTTGATGGTTGATGCACATGGTTGATGTACATGGTTTGGTGATGGTTTTAGTATCCATGTGAGTGGATCTGGTTATAGTTGGTTGATGATGATATGTTGGTGATATTGGTACATGCTTGGTAGATGCATGTCTTGGTGATTTTTGAGCATCTGGTTGAGATATGTTCTTGGTGATCAAGGATCTAGTTTTGTATTAGTGACAATGACAAGTTGGTGACAGTGATAGGTTGGATACAATGACATGTTGATATGTTATAGGTGGATGTGACAGTGGAAGTGACAGTGACAGTGGCAGTGATTTGGTAGTGAAATTTTGGTCTACACTTATATTTCAAGGTGGTCAAATGGGGCAAGGAAAGGGGGTTGTAGCCTCCTTCTGGTTGGAGGTAGAGAACATAGGGAGTTGGAGATTCCTTCAGGTTGGAGGCTGAGAATCAGGGGGTTGTAGACTCCTTCTGGTTGGAGCTAGAGAATTTAGGGAGTCGTAGCTTCCTTCAGGTTGGAGCCTGTAAATAGTGGGTTGTAGCCTCCTTCCAATTGCAGTTGGAGAATTGGGAAGTTGGTGCTTCCAATGAATGTATTCTTTGATATATAAGAAAATCATTGTGTGGTTTTCTCCCATTTGGGTTTCCACGTAAATTCCGGTGTACTGTGTATTTGATGTGATGTTGTTGATGTGATGCTGCTTATTTTTATATGCTCGTGATATATTGAATGCAATCATAGATGATACATTGATGATATATTGCCGATAAAGTTGAAGTTTATATATTGTGGTTAAAAGTGGTAAAAGTGCTCATACTAATTCACCCCCCCTCTCAGTATTTCAACACCACCTCCTTTGTATTGCTTCAATATCCCACTCCTCGATGCTTTTCTCAAGTATGGAAAAATAACAATACCAATAGAATGGAACCCCTTCTTTTCCTAGTAGCCCAATATTTAACATAGCCTGATCATTTTCTAGGGTTAGGGTTAGGGTTTTTGAATGCCTCAACCCTCAATTTTCTTTAGGAATTTGGACCCTCTATAATATTCTTGAACTTCCAGATATGACTATCCCCACATGTGTGAGTAATGGTGTTTATGTGAAATTCACTTGGTACCATGGTGGTTAGTAGGCTAGGTCAACTTGTGGGAGGCATAACTTCTACATACAAACTCCGATGGAGGTGTTGTTTGCACTGTTGGAAAAATTTTGGTGTCTAGAATAACATCGAGAGGCTAGAGATATTGTTGAAATTTGTTTACCCTGATAAGTGTTGTTTGATGCCTCAAACCATCTCTAGAAGTTTTTAGAACCTAACTCACCAAATTGGAACTTGCCCTTAAAATGGGCCTTGCAAGCCAATTTCTCTAATGTCTCCATCTGGAAAGTACCAAGATAGATGGAAAATTATATAATGATCCATTCTAGAACAACATCAAAAGTATTACAATAAAAATATGATCTTTGTACACAAAACGAAAATTATGAAATTTAGGTCATTTTTAGATGAACTTATCGAGCCAAGTTTTTAATCAAAAGAAGACAAAGAACTTAATGAACCCACCATTCTCTATACAATCTAGAAAAAAACATTAAAAACTAGTGAATTAATATAATAATTGGGGTTATAATATGAGAGAGGGTTTACAATTTTGAGGTATTAGGGTTGTAATGATTGAGGGGCATTGTGAGGTTATGACCTATAGGTGTTAAGGGTTAAAATAGTTAGGGATGCTAGGTATTATATTATATGGTGATTAAGATGGATTTATATTAGTTATTAAAGGATTAAGGAAATATATATAATTCAAAAAGGGGCGACATTACATTTAATGAATCAATATATATGTTTTATTGATTGTTCTATCACATGAGAAGTCATAGGCATTGGGAAAATACTAGGATTTGCATGAAATTCACACAAATGGAAAAAATCGATGTTTACTATCAAGGAATAAGCTAAAAAATCATCATGATCGGTTACACAACAAAGTTTTGGCCTTAAATCAAATTAAATCCAAGTGGGAAAATTAATTACAACCTTTTGAAGTTGATGTGATGTACACGTGTATTATTATCCATAGTTATTCATTTATGTTAAATTAGGTTAGGGTTCACTCGTTAATCACTTCATTATTATATTTCATTACAAACAAAAAACAATGCCACACTCCTGGGACATACTAAGAAAGAATAAGCATTCATTGAGAGCTAAAAGGTGCCTTCCAAATGACCCTTTGGCAAGGGAGATGAAATCCACTAATGGGACAAGCCAAGTGAATCTATAAATGAGTAGTTATAGTAAGTTATGCCCAAGGTGATGAAATCCAAGTGGGATTTCACTATCTGTCTTAGGTGCCCTCATAATGCCATGAGAAATCCAACTAGTGGTAAACCTATGACTAGCCACTAAGGTGCCTCTTTTCAATTCACGGTCAAGGGGTTATTGGCCTCACAAGTTTGGCAATGCATGAATTTAAATGAGTTTGGAGACTCATGGAAATATGTTGGTCTAGCCTAAGCATTAACACTAAAAATACAATGTGTCATTTGTATTGGAAAAGAACACTCGCTAGAAAGAACTTTCACGCTCCCTGTGACAACTTCTATGTTTCAGTTTTTTCAACCTTGGAGTATTATTTGGATGCCTAACTTCAAGATTCTAATAAAATCTAACATATTTTGTAAATTTTGTGTACAAAGAGTGGGTATATATTGTTGAACATGAAAAGTGCTTGAAAGGAAATGACATAAATGATAAATTCTTAGAAGTAATTATACTCATAATTTATCAATCCTTTAACCTAGTAGAATCATAAGTAAATAAACAATTGATAATCACAACAAATATATCAAGAAGAAATTATAATGTAGACATAGTTTAGTGGGTTAATTGTGTTAATTGTGTTATGGGTTACTTGTATATGTAAGTGAATTAGGTTGGGGTGATTTAACAATTAATCAATTAATAAAACCTAGCAAGTATTTAAATAAGAGCCTAAATTATTTAATAATTATTAATAAATTTAATTATTGTACACTTTTGTAGACAAAGAAATCAACTTATTGTGTTGGTTGATTTTTATGCATTGCTAAAAAAACACCAAAACTACACATAATAGTTATAATTCTACTTGAACTAAAAATTAAATGAATTTTATAATAAATAAATTTGAAAGAGGACCTCATTTCCCAAGGTTATTTCCCCAAATAGGAAAAAATAAGTAAAGAGGTAAATAGGAAACCAATGATATAAATTATTATCTTCATTTTGGATAACAAGGGGAAGGAGTGCACCTAGAGTAGTCCATATAGATAAGGGGAAGATGTGTACCTAAATAGTTCATATAGATAAGGTGAAAGGGTGCAAAATATTCAAGAGGAAGGAAGTAGAATAGTCCATATAGATAAGGGGAAGGGGTGCACCAAGAACAATCCATATAGATAAGGGGAAGGGGTGAAAAATATTGAACAAGAGGAAAGGGTGCACCTAAAAAAGTCCATATAGATAAATATGATTGGATTGATTGGTTGTTCCCATGTATGTGCATGCATGCATCATCATCACCACCTATGTAATAAACATATAATCATAGTTATTCTTTATCACATCACCTTCCATTAATGGCACTTTTCCTCGCTAGAAATATCAAAAAAGAATCAGTTAACTTGTCATTCCTATACCCCTTGTTTTGTATTTGTTGTACCTTGGCTCTCATTTCATATTTTGACTTCTTAAATACCATTTTTTTAGAATGGGGAATTATCATTAACAATGGGTGATGTGAATTTCCATTGTATGGTATTTACTAAACTTAGTACTTACTCTATTTTTCATATAAACATGAAATCCATCATGAGGTGCTCTTCAGTTATTTGTATTTTATTTTTATAATAGAAAAAATGACCTCATTTCCCAAGGTAAATTAATTCCCCAAAATAAGAAAAATTAAAAGGTGAAGAAGTAGATAATGAAACAAGATATACAAACTATTGTCTTCACTTTGGATAAGAAAGATAGAAAAATATTGAAGAAGAGGAAGAGGTACAGCTAAAACAATCCATATCCTAGACTAATTGATTACTCCCATGTACATCCATGGATGTATCATGTAGTAAAATCATCTATGACATACATGCATCATCATAGTTATCCCATATCACATTGTCTTCAATTAATGATACATTTCCCCATAAAAAATAACACGGAATTTAAATTTGTTACCCTTTCATTCCCTATGCCCCTTGTTTTGTATTTGTTATGCCTCGAATCTCATTTTACATTCTAAATTCTCAAATTCCATTTGTCATGACATTGGGAATTATTGCTAACAATGGGTGAGGTGAGTTTATGTTATTTGGTATTCACTAAATTTATGTATTTGGTAAATTTATGTTTTCAATGTATTATTATTATTAATATTATAATTTGGCACCTAGCTAGACTATGAAATTAAATTCAATTAATATTATTATTATTATTCCATATAATTTTAAAATTAAAATTATTATTATTTCATTATTACTAAGAAAGTTATAATAATAATAATCACATCAATTGATATTGACACCACTTAGACAACCTCAATGCAAGGATGACCCTATTATGATGTCTTTGTGATGCAAATATGATGCACAACTATTTCATGCATCAAAGTAATGGATGCAACAAGGGATTTTGTATCACAAACTCAACACTAACTTGGTGCTAACAAAATGTTATGTCATGAAATGAAGGAATAAAAGGAGACGTAAACTTAAAGTTTTCACTGCGTCATCCGCCTATTCCAAACTTAAAGTGGAAAATGTGAGTCTATTATTTAATTTTTCACATGAACCCATGGGGCAAGGCTTGTTGTAGCTCAGAGGGATTTATGGGGTATTCAACAAAGCATCCAACCGAGATTTGGGGACCTTCGATTCCAAAGTAAGTTATTTTTCTCATTTGCTCACACTTATTTTAAAATTTTCACATTTGAAATGTGATTTGGAGTGGAGTTTGGGTTTCTATTTGGATTGGGATTTGAGTTTATATGTGAAACGTGGGTAGGATGGGTTTTACCCTATAGCCCTTTGAATTGAGATCTAATTTTACAAAACGAAAAAAATAAATTTTAGGGATTACATACCTCTCACCTATTCTTCTTCCTCCTCTTAATATCCATCCCCCTCTCTTTATTCCTCTTATTCTTTTTATACTCTATCTTCCCCTTTTTCTCCTTCATCTTCCTTCTTTCTCTTTTATTTTTTTTCTTCCACCCTCATCTTCTTATTCCTTCTTCTTGTCCCTCTCCCTCCTTACTTTTTCATTTTCCTCTCCCTTTTCATTTTCCTTCCTCTTCCTCTCCTCCTTCTCCCTCCCTCTCTCCTTCCTCTTACTCTCCCTCTTCATCTTCCTCTCTTTCTTCTCCCTCTCCCTATTTTTCTCCCTCTCCTCCACGTCCCTATCCCACTTCCTCTTCCATTCATATTTTATTCCCCCCTCCTTTCCACCTTCCCCTTTTTCTTCTTCTTTTCCCTCCCCCTTTTCCTCTTTATGTTATGTCTCTCCTTATTTCTCTTTCCTTTTCTCCCACCTTCCTTTTCCTTTGCTTCTCATCTCTCCCCAACACACTTTTTCTCCTTTTTGTACTTTCTTAATTTTCTAGTTGCTTAATATTTTAACTTGTAGTTATTATACCAGCGTTCAAAAGGTTATATAGTAATTGGTTACAAGTCAAAGCTCATTGAATTTAACTTGTT
Source organism: Picea engelmannii (assembly GCA_009831015.1). NCBI lineage: Eukaryota > Viridiplantae > Streptophyta > Pinopsida > Pinales > Pinaceae > Picea > Picea engelmannii. Next base: position 19,018 of record ML822478.1, on the reverse strand, counting down.
TTTTCTAAATTTGTAAAGTTTTATAATGTTATGCATAAATTATATATTAAATTGAATTTAAAAAAAAAATGAAATTGATTATTTATAGTTTTTCATTTATGAAAACTGTCAATGTGACTAAATTCTTCCCATAGATGTAACATTTTAAAAAAAACAATAAAAAAATAAAATAAAAAACCTTAAAATGACACGTATTGCATTGGCATCGACATTAATCTAGTTAATTCTTTCATTGTCCTTGTTTATGTTGTTTTCCTCCTGTAAGGGGTACCCTGATCTGATTACACAGTGATGTGTCATGCATGTGCTATGGACAAAGGTGGCACGAGGAATAATTTGTGGTATGGACAAAAGGTGGCACGAGGAATAATGTGAATTGTTCCATGACTAGAGATGGGAGAGAAGGAAGGAGACCCTGGTGAGGATAACTATAAAATTGCCACTATGATCAATAGTGGCATGTTAAATAAAAATTAATATTTATTTATAAAAATGTTAATTACCTGACTTTGAAAATTATTTAAGATAAATGGAACACATGATTAGTGAGTTTTATATAAATAATATGACAAATTTTCAATTCATTGTTCACTTATTATTTATTAGTTGATTCGTTATTATTTTCTTACTCGATTGTTCACTTAAACTAATTTAATGATAGATTACAATTTAACATTTTGTATGTGCTCTAAATATAGTAAATATAAATCTAAAGATAGTAAAGCTATCAACCATATGTTGCACCGAATTCATAATTTTATTTTAAGATACATTTAACATTTATGTGTGTTTTTTCAGCGAGTTAAATGTTGGTCAGATGTCTAATGATGTCAGGGTGTGTTCATTTTATGTTGGTTCTGTTATTTAATTTTGAATTAAAGGTAACTTTCCAATACATATAAATTCGAAGTTATTATAATATACTTATTATGAATTCTTATTCTCATTATAAACTTTTATTCATGTCGTTATGAGAATTGAACTCAGGTGGAGAGAATAACAATCATTTCTTACAACCATCCAAGCTACATTCAATTGACACACAATGTATTCATTAATATGATGCATTTATTTATTTCAATAATAATGTTTAATTCTTAAAATTGATAAGTTGGTTGTAGTTATCTCTCGTAAATCTTTTAGGTAAGAATGACCATTATATTGATGCTGAGAGTTTAATAGATGACGTGTCTTCCGTTCACAACACTGACAGTTTGGGATATCTGATTTCTACAATATGCTGCACTGAATTCATTAAATGGTTGAAGGATATCTCATAAAAACGCCCAATTTTTCCACATTTATTATTGGAAATTTATTCTGTGATTATCATTTGAAAGTTGGCGAGTTCATTGGAAAATAGGAGACGATAGTTATAAGGCTTATTTAATGTTATTAAATATTTCCATTTCATTGATTTTCCTGACGTACATGTTGAGGTCGAATTGATACGGCCTGTGTAATGTTATTAAACATTTCCACTTCATTGTTTTATGTTGATGCAGAATATATCTCTGTGGTGTTATCACTCCCGTGCTTTTATCATATATGTCTATGTTATTAAAAATTGCATATATGTCTGTGTGTTGAGTTTTCATGGAAAACCTACAGTAGAAAGGTGACAGTTTCAGGGTTATGCAGCAGGTGGAAGCTTCTCTACACGAGAAAAGGTAAGAGATTTTTACTTTTGCACCATTTTTTTATATGATTGATGACGTTTGAAGATAGAACAAGAAATTTTAAGTTTCACAATAAATGTTGGTTGAATTTTGAGATTCTTTAAGGAGTTTTTCATTGAAATTTAATGGTGGAAATTTGGAAATTATTTTTTTGTAAAGTTTAAGGTCAAATTTGAGTTCCAGTAATTTTCAATTAATTTTGAACTAAGAAGTTTGCATTTTAGCTGGGAAGATTTACATTGTTTCCATCAAAATTTAACACTTTAAGCTGTTATCTCGGTTGCATTTGTGGATTTCAACCATTTTTGAAATTGAGTTTAATATTTTAGATTAGACGGTTAAAGGTATGTTGCTTCCTTAGCAAAATATTTGATTTCTTATTTCCTGGTCCAGTATGTAGAATATTTGTACTGATTCAACAACGTTTTGTAAGATGTTGAGAATAATTTTGAAGTTTTCAACTGGTGTTTGTGCTGGATTTGTAGTTTGAGCTTCTTTTGAGAAGATATTGGGCATTTTTTTGAGTAGGTCTAAGTTAAAAAGATAATTCTAATGGCTAAGGGGGGAGAGGGGGGAGTGGTATAGACAATTGTTTTATTGGTTAGTAGTGAAAAAATTCTTAGGATAGTTAGAAAGCTTCTTTACAAGATTTTGATTCCAACTAGAATAAACATTTGGTGATAGGATTTTGGATTTTCAAAACTTTGCATCTTTTCTAGGTTTTTATAAATTAAATTAAAGTGGGAGAATTTTGGAGTAGGGGTGGTCAACTAGAATAAACATTTGGTGACAGGATTTTGGATTTTCAAAACTTTGCATCCTTTTCCATCCTTTTCCAGATTTCTATAAATTAAAGTTTCTATAAATTAAATTAAAGTGGGAGAATTTTGGAATAGGGGTGAGAGTAGAGAGGTTGTAAATTTGTGACTTTTATTTCATGATTAGGGGAGAGAAGAGAAGGATTGAAAACTTGTGATTTTATTAATAAGAAAGCTTTTAAGTCAACTAAACTATTTGTTCACGTTCAAAGTCCTTATGGAAGTATACAAATTTTAATTTTTTCGTGATTGATCCTTTCATTAGCTATTTATGCATTAAGACTTAAACTTTATCCTACATAGGCCATTGTTTTGGTAGAATATTTTCATCTTTTTAATTTTTTTTTAGTGATTGGTCCTTTCATTAATTATGTATGCATTAAGGATTAAATTTTATCCTACATAGGTCATTGTTTTTAGTGGAATATTTTCATCTTTTAAGTATATAACCATGAATATTAATTAAAAATATCCTACTTTATATAATTAGGTAGAGATTACACTAGAAAATTCAGGTTGGTTAACAAGCCATTTATACCTTTGGAATGTTTTAAAACTAAAAATGTTTTTATATTTATAGTTGTATGATAGTAGTATGCTAAGTTACTAAGTATCCCTTCAGATTTTAGTTTCATTGAATTCTTAAACACCATATATCCACATCGAATCTAAACGCATCAAATATGTAACTTATATATGTTGTTATGATCAAAGCAAGCATAAAATAGAGGGGGAAAGAAAATAGAAGAAGAAATGGTAGCCAGGGAAGCAACTGGGGCAATTTATCTGGTTTAAGTTTCACCATCGGTAGCAGGGGAGATTGGTCTAGTTTATTACTTTGATGACAAAGTGAAATAATCCATTGATATTGATACAACACTAGAAACAACATCACTTACTATTGAAGTGGCTCTAGTCACTTTCTTGGTTTATATGGCTTAAGTAATTGACTTAGCACCCAAAACTATCCAAGTCTTTGAGAACATCGATAAGACTGCTATTTTTTTTTTTGTATATCCATGAAAATATAGATAGAATATGGTCATTAAACATTGTCCCAAATCTAATTACACAAAGACAACACAAGCATAGTGAGATATTACAATACGATTACAAACATGTCAATTTGTTGCTAGATATCTCACTAAAAGATGACATTGTTGAATAGAACTATTGAAATATTGAATTCAACTGGACAAAGTTGAAATCAATGCGGGACAACATATATGTCATTGCATATATCCAGTTGTAGGCCAAGTACTCCTCTAATGAGACTTGCTAACAAAAATCTTCACAAAATCTAAAATGCACTAGATTTGAAGAACTTACTTGTAAGAGACTCAACCCAGATCCCTCTCAGAGAAATGACCCTTCACAGAATCCAAATTCGTAAACTGCATTAAATATCTGTGTTTGGAACAATTCACTTTGATACCTTCTACCCAAAAGGTAAAGAGGAAAATCGGTCGAGGTTATCTATGAAGGGAGCCTCCTCCCCATTGTGATGCACAATATTAGAAGGGGTGTCCATATAAACCAAACCAAGAGATTATTTATCCACTATAGAAGGGTTGGTTGCAAGAGATTGGATGTGGCATGGTTTTGAATCTGTAGGATATCCAATCGAATCTTGAAAGTGGATGGTCGTTTCCATCTCTAGAGGAAATTTGTTACCCATCATCACTTCACTACATTATATGAAAGGAAGGAATGTTGTGGTTTTTCAATCCAAACCAACAAATAAACCAACATAAAATGCAATCTATACTAATGAGACCTTACATTGGCCAAATAAATGCAATCTATACTAATGATAACCTATTCTGGCACATGCACACTCCTCTTGTAAACATTTCCAAAGAAGTAATAAAGGTAGATATTGTAGACTCCACACACTGCAAGTGTGCCTTTAATTACCTATAATATCACTAGGTAGCAGACTCACTATGTGCATGTATATACACATCCTTAATATTTGCATTAAGTATCTGCATTAAATATCTGCATTGAGTATCTGCATTAAATATCTATCAAGGAATAATTTATTTACTTCCTTAATTTTGTCAATGGCATCTTTGTTGTGATCTCTATGTATTTCTACTTCTGGAATCCTCATAGCACTTGGAGTTGCTTTATCTAAATTCTGCATGACCTGCATTCCATATTTTTCTAATAAGTCTTTAGAAGAATCCCATAGCTTCCCACATGCCTTGGTAGAGAGTTGTTTGGTTTCTTCGATCTATTCTAAAATGTCTTTCCAAGAGTCAAATATCGCTTGATCTTTCAACTTTTGTTTTTCATTATATTTTGGCAATGTACTTGGTGTATGAGCTAAGTTTTCTGGAAAACATCGTGTTCAGCATTTTTTAAACTTCCAATGTTTTGAGTGGACACTCCACCCATCATTAGGGATAATTGAAGTTCTAATATGTTAGAAAAGAGTGTTTTTACATAGTATTTGAAGGAAATGAGATGACCGTTGAGGGTATAAAGGAGAATTAAGATAATAATAACTTAATGAGAAAGGTTATTGTTATCGCACTGATTGTAGTTTGGGAAAATCCCAACCCAAGCCACAAATGTGTGACACAATTGGGAACAACTATCATTGTCACCTCAATAGATGTCCCCCTTGTTTTAGTGAAGGACGAGTCCAAAACAAGGGAGGTAACCCTAGGGGGATTGAGATGGAAAGTGGAAAATGATTGATGAGTGCCCCTATAGGTCAAGATCAAATGTGGAAATGAGTCTTGAGAGAGTGTCTTGTGAGTTGATGAAAGGTCATCAAGATTTTGTAACAGCCTTATGGCTATAGAAAATTTTTGCTACAACAACAAATTGTAGCCACTAAAACTAATAAGAAAACCACCCAAACAATAGCTTATAATGAGTAGAACAATTACCAAGGATTACAAGTGAATTTGAACAGTAGAAAAGTGAGTAAAGAGTGATAAAAGAGTAAGTTTGTTGTAGCCCTATTGGCTGTAGCTAAATGTCTATCACAACAGTTATATCACTTGGAAAAACAAGACACCCTTAGGGAACAAGATAGCTTAGAGCATGTCGAATCAAATTCCAAAATTGAACAATTCAATCTTCTTGATATCATGTTTACTAATGCATAATATTCAATCTCCAATACAAAAAAGATTATTACCTTATCTATTGGGTAATGGGGTCTCTTGTTTATGAGCTAAGGTTTATTACTCCTCTAGGGGTGTAAGCCTTTTTACTTCCTAGAGTAAACAAACCTTAGCAAGGTAACTATACAAGGGTGTAAGCCTTTTTAGTCCTTGTATCAACCTTTGCAAATAAATTTTTCAATGACAACAAATTATAGATCTTGATGGAGGATATATGCCCTTATACTCCTCCAAGGGTTTGAAAAAACAACCTTGAGATAAAAAACAAAAACATATAATTTCATAAATTCCTTACCTAATTCAAGAGATAGCATGAAAACCCCTTACTTATCAAGACAATTCCACCACAATTGCTAAGAAACAAGCATCAAGAGAAGTCACTATCCTTCCTTCAACCAATATACAAGAGAAGCATCCAAAAAACCCAAGTGGGGTGAAAATTTCAGCTAAGAATGCATGCAATTATCAAGTGATTTGTGTGTAAAATGAAAGTGAGATGACCTCTATTTATATGAGGTCATCTGAAAAACCAATTTGTCCACATAAGTTTGTCAACAACAAATTAAAAGGAGGTTCGCCCCCTTTATTTTCCTTTACAACTTAAAATATAAAATTGCATTAAGTAAATCCCTTAGAAGGGTGATGCTAGGCCTCAAAAGTGAGACGTTGGGCCTCTAGATGCAATTCGTTGAGCCTCCAAAGGCCATGTGTCCATCTCTCATGCTTTGGAGTGTCATGTCATGCATCTTCCTTCTTCAAACCACATCATCTCCCTTCTGGAACCATCAATCCCATCAAAACTTAAGTCCCCTCATGACATGAAGGCTTGGAAGTTGACATCTTGCACCTCCAAAGGCCAAAGTCCAAGTGCAAGGGGCTATGATGTCATCACCTAGTGTTTTCCAAGAGCATCCAAAGGAAACATCCATCATCTCAAGTGTGCAATGGTTGTGGGGTCCTCTACCCATCCTTGGGGTTTTCAACCCCCCATGAAGGTCAAAATGGCACACTTCCTCTTATGGAATAGATTACACCTGGCAAGGTCTTACAAAGAAAAAAAATCACGCCCTCCAAGGGTCCATAAGTCACATGTATCATGCCAAGTGAGCCACATTTAATAAAAGAACCACCCAAACATGTGCATCAAAACCCCCCTTTTCAAACTAAACAAATGCTTAAAGACCTTATACAATTTTCCAAATTTAGGTGTGAGAGGGTTGTCATGGTGCCCTATTGGGTATATGAATCCCCAAGTTAAGCAGTTTTTCCCAAGAAGACCCTCTCTAATTCATGTAGTGAATATGAGGCCGATGGGGGTATGACTTTTGGGCATGCGGTTCTTGACATATCAAGGGCTCATAATGTCTCATTTATGGGTGTGTTGGCATGTGGTTGTAAGAACCTAGGTTCAAGTTATCTTAACCAAAAAAAACCTTCAGACACCGGCCCTTTCAACATCACCTGCATGCAAGTGAAGTCTCAACCGAGAGATCTATTGGGGTTGCAGGAACCAAGTTTTTGCAGTAGTGAGGGGATGGGAGGTGATCATCATATACATTCTTACACTATTACATATGAGCAAATTTGCGACGGTTTTTCGTTGATATTGCCACACTTATCCGTCGCAATTTCCACGAAAGCCAAGATTTTTTTTCGTCGGAATAATTTCGTCACTATATCCACGATCCAAGTGTGAATGGAAACAATGACGAAATTAGCTCCCCACGTGTCACCACCTTCAATATCGGTTAACCCTATGCATCGTTGCAATTACGATGATCTATCGTCGCAATAACAATGAAGAAATGTGGCAATTACGACGGAACTTCGTTGCAATTGGGACGAAAATTTATGCCAAGCCAGTAACTTATGACGCAGCTGTTGAACGTGTGACGAAAGTCCGTCGCAACTTGCAACAAAAATTCGTGGTAATATCGATGAGTGCAATATCTCAAAACCAAATTTACGACGCACTTGTTGTATATGCGACGAATATTCGTGGCAACTTGCGACGACGTTTCGTCGCTATAGAAACAGTTGTGGTAAAATAGTAAAATATTTCCGACAAACTTGCATCGATATTGAGACGATGCATTTAGGTTTAAATTTTTTTTTTTACATGAAATATGGTATACCATATTGTATGCCATATTACAATGTAATATGGTAATGCCATATTACATTGTAATATGGCATTACTATTACATTGTAATAGTGTACTATATTGTAATATATATATCCCCTACAAATAATCAAGGCACTAATCAACCAAATATTGTAAGCATGTGTTATCATGAAATTGGATTAGAAGTAAGGATACCAATATGACAATATACACAAAGAATAATTTGGAATATTACTTTTAAAAAAACACATGGATTGCATGAGTGAGTCATTATGCAATTTATATTACACAATACTATGACAACACTTATAAGATTTATGGATGATATCTTAAGACCATTTCTCAAACTTGTTTATTGTAGCCTCCTTGGAGTAACAGCACAAAATTCGAAGGAGAAAGTACAGTTACAGCATAGTGTTGCAACAGAGTTACAACATAGTTATAGTGAGTTGCAGCAAAGTTACAGAAAGTGTTGCAGCAGAGTTATAGCGAGTTGCAACAGAGTAATAGTGAGTAACAGCAAGTGGAGTAACAACACAAAATTCGAAGGAGAAAGTACAGTTACAGCATAGTGTTGCAGCAGAGTTACAACATAGTTATAGTGAGTTGTAGTAGAGTTACAGAAAGTGTTGCAGCAGAGTTATAGCGAGTTGCAGCAGAGTAATAGTGAGTAACAACAAGTGGAGTAACAACACAAAATTCAAAAGAGAAAGTACAGTTACAGCATAGTGTTGCAACAGAGTTACAGAAAGTGTTGCAGCAGAGTTATAGCGAGTTGCAACAGAGTAATAGTGAGTAACAGCAAGTGGAGTAACATCACAAAATTCGAAGGAGAAAGTACAGTTACAGCATAGTGTTGTAGCAGAGTTACAACATAGTTATAGTGAGTTGCAGCAGAGTTACAGAAAGTGTTGCAGCAGAGTTATAGTGAGTTGCAGCAGAGTAATAGTGAGTAACAGCAAGTGGAGTAACAACACAAAATTCGAAGGAGAAAGTACAGTTACATCATAGTGTTGCAGCAGAGTTACAGCATAGTTATAGTGAGTTGCAATAGAGTTATAGAAAGTGTTGCAGCAGAGTTATAGCGAGTTGCAGCAGAGTAATAGTGAGTAACAGCAACTGGAGTAACAACACAAAATTCGAAGGAGAAAGTACAGTTACAGCATAGTGTTGCAGCAGATTTACAACATAGTTATAGTGAGTTGCAGCAGAGTTATAGCGAGTTGCAGTAGAGTAATTTAATTGAACCAAGGTAATTCATGGGGTTAGCAAATTATTTAGGAATGAAGTGTCTCTTCAATGCACATTAGAAAAGGCAAGTATA
>ML822477.1:95437-109311 GCA_009831015.1 Picea engelmannii | reverse complement strand
AAGAAGAAGAAGGATGGGCCCTCCAGGGCCATGCTCAGGTCAATCCTGCTCTTGGTACTTTCATGTCTAGGACTCGTGGGCCTCGAGACATGATCTCCTAGTTATCCCTAGATATCGGGGATAACAGGAACAATTTCCCATACATCATTTTTCATGATGGATTGATATTCTTCCATCATAGCTTCCTTCCATTGTTTCTTCTTGACTACTTCTTCAAAGCTGGAAGATTTTGCATTGAGATGTTCTGGAGAACATGTAGTTTCTTCCTTGGCACCTTCATGTTCTTCTTCATCGTTGGGATCCATGGAATCTTCTATAGATTTCCTTAAGCCAATCCTTTCATCAAAAGTCACGTCCCTTCTGATTTCAACCTTCTGTTGACCTGGGACATAGATTCTGTAAGCTTTTGATGTCTCACTATATCCAACGAATATGCCCTTCTTTCCTGAAGGTTCCAACTTCTTCCTTTTGTCCTTGGGAACATGAATATAGACAGGACAACCAAAGATCCTCAAGTGTTCAACACTTGGCTTCTTTCCGGAGGAAGCTTCTTCTTGAGTCATGTTCTTCAATATACGATGAGGACTTCTATTCTGAACATATACGACTATCATAGCTGCTTCTACCCATATAAATATGGATAAATTATGGTCATTCATCACTGCCTTAACAGATTCTTCAATGGAACGGTTCTTCGTTTCTGCCACACCATTCTGTTGAGGATTATATGGGACAATTAGCTCCCTCCTAATCTCGCCTGCTTTACAAAAGGAAACGATCTCCTTGGAGGTGTACTCTCCTTCATTATCGAACCTCAAGATCTTTATCTCCTGCTTAGTGAGGAGGTTGACATTGGTCCACACACATCTCAATGAACGATATCCAAAACTCCTTTTTCTTTACATGCTTCCTTTAGAATTGGTACTTGGTGAGATCACCTACCTCACCACTTGATGGAGTCATTTGCTCCGTGTTTGCAACTGTCATTGTAGCTCCTTCTCAGAGCTATCGCCTGTGACCTGCCCGGAACAAGAACAACGAGAGCAAAAGTATTTCCAATAGCATTTTCATAATAACATATCTATGGTAACAAGGATCATAGAATTACCAAGGTGACCTTCCCGGGAACAAGAAATATCTCCTAGAGGAGATGTTAGTTCATCAAACAAGTGCAATAAGCATCTATATCAATAGATCTTACATGCAATCAAGTATACCTCACAGTAATAGAACCTTTCAAAGATTGTTGTCACAACTATAGTGTTTACTAGTACTATAGCAACTAACAAACTTGATATGTGCAAATTGAAACTTAACAATTCCCTCAATCAAACCTAGAACCTAGAGCCTCAACTGCTAGAGAGGGTGCGCTTGTTCCTCTAAATGTATTGAATCCAAGATCATTGCTTGGACAAGGTCTCTTGTACATCCCCTGCAAACACACTCATGCTTTGCCGGATGATATAACTTGAAATTCATATACAAGTACATACCTTTGAGATTTGTAGCATCGTTCAGCTTGTCTTCTAATCTGAAACTAGACACCATCTTGACAAGAGGTTAGAAACTGAATCAAAAGGTTCAACGATTAGAACAAGCTAGAAATCTTGAAATTTCAACTTTGACCACAAAATCAATTTTGACCAAAAGTCAACCTTTGACTTTGACTGTGACCAAGAATTCAAACTTTACGTTTTTGCTGGCTGAGGGCACCAAAGGGTGCGCTAGGCTAGGGAGCACTAGAATACTTGAAACTTATGCCAAACATTTCACTTAAAGTGCCCAAAGAATTAGGTCAGGGTTTACTGCAGCTGGAAAATCAGAAACCCTAGTTGCAGCTGCAACTAATGCTATAACAAGCTTGACAAGGAACTCCCGATCTACCTTCCAGCGGCTAGACTGTTTTGAAGGTAGTGTGGACCCATAACCTATTAAAATATTCGATGTGCTCATTTTACCATAGACAATATCACAATATTGTCACCCAACCATAGGCATGCAACCACCCCCGAGCACTTTAACCTTTGCTAGATAGAATGATTCTGGAAAGCCATACTAGAACCAACAGATAAACCCTAGATGCAACAGTAGCACGAGATGGAACCAGAAAATACTATCCTACTGCAGCAACAACCCTAGACAAGGAGAGCGCACCTCCTCCAAGAGTAGCGCACAAGAGACAGAGTCCCCACAATCACAGAACAAGAGAAATACTCAACTACAATAGTTGCAGTTGCACTTCTTCCCAAGAATACCACCAAGAGATACTAAAGGTAGGGCGCATATCTTAGGCTAGATAGCACTAGAGAGAGAGACCAAGAAACACCCCAGAAGATCCTCTTTCCATTCTTGCAATTGCAGCTCCAGACTTCTGCTATACTTGAGAGAGAGAGTGAAGTGTGTGTAGAAATGAGCTAGAGCACCTCCTATTTATAGTGGTTCTTGTCACCTATCTGGGCCGACTTGTCTTTCTCGAAGATAATACATTTATATTATTTATTCTACTGAGCCGACTTGTCTTCTAGGGTTTTTACACATCTGTTTAGGGTTTCTCTTGCTTCTGGAATATTCTATTCTAGCCAAAGGTTACACATGGAGGTTAGTACCTCCCGCAGCTACCATAATATCAACAGTACAGGCCGTACTTTGTTGGGTCATACAGCCTCATCTTGGCTAGGCCATACTACTGGGAAGTTAGGAAATTTCTGCTGTAAGAATTTTTTAATTTTCTGTTGTAATTTTATCATTCCTCTGAAGCCAATAAAGCCCCTCCCTTGTTGGTTCTCCCCACACTTGGGTTTCCAGGGTATTTATGGTGTCTATTTTTTATGTGCTTGGTTTCTTAGTCATTTTCCGTTGTGTAAATGTGTTAGAACTCAGCTGTAAATTTTCTGCATAATTTTCAGAAGTTATATCAATAGTAACTAATTTTCTAGGTAGATAAAATTATTGGCTTTAAATTTATGTTGCTAAGTTTTAGAAATTAACATGGTATCAAAGCTTAGCCTCTGAATACAAAGGAGCCAAGTTGATTTCAGGTGAACCAGAGACAAAAAATCAGCAAGGAGGGCGTGTGATCCAGGGCAGCTGACAGAATGGCTAATGCAGGCTTGAGGTTTGAAGATAGACTGGAAGGAGCTTCTAACTTCAGTCCATGGAGAGAGCGCATTGCTCTGGTGCTGGAAAGACGAGGATTGTGGGAGTTTTTTGAAGGTACAACAGTACTACCAGTTGATCCAACACAGCGACCAACTCACCTCAAGAAGGATCTGAACGCGAGAAGAATCATCATTGATGGAGTAAAAATGCACATCATTCCTCATCTGTCAGGAAAGAAGACAGCCAAGGATATGTGGAAAGCACTGACCAAATTGTACCAGTCAGATAACCAGAGCAGGAAGATATTGCTTAGAGAGAAACTCGAGAGCACAAAGATGGCCACGGGTGATTCGGTTGCTACATACCTCACCAAGTTCACTCAATTCAGAGTTGAGCTGGCTTCACTGGCTTCACCAACTGGTGAGGACAGCCTTCAATGGCTTCACCAAGCAGTGGGACGTGTTTGTTTGAGGTGTAGTTGTACGATGAAGCTTCCGACTAGGAAAGGTTGTGGGACGATTTGACTCAGGAGGAGCTATGAGTTGGGTCTTCACAGGCCAGCCAAACAAAGATTAAGGATGAGGAGAACCTTGCTCTAGCAGGGAAGGGAAAGTTCAAAGGAAAGAAGGGCCCCGGTGGGGATCAGACCTCAAAGGGAGAGAAGCGGAAGGATTTCAGCAAAATTAAATGTTTTGCTTGTCACAAACTAGGACACTTTGCCAGTCAATGCCCAGACAAGAAGAAGGGAAACAAGAAGTCACAAACGGCAACATCAGCTTCAACTGAAGTTGATGAGTTTGCAACCAGATTTGAGAGTGAGTTTTCACTCATTACATGTCTCTCCAGTTCAGCGAGTTCAGGCACATGGTATATAAACAATGGCGCCTCTAGTCACATGACTGGAGGGCGGGATTACTTCTCCAGCGTGAAGGAGGAGATGGACCACGTGATTGAGATGGACAATAATGCCAAGTTTCGGGCAGCAAGCCATGGGACAGCAACATTTCAGAGGGAGTCTGGGAAGCCACTGATGGTGAGAGATGGGCTATATGTTCCGGTCGGGTATGACGAAGAACTTGATATCAGTTTCAGCCTTGGAGGATAGGGGATATGTGGTCTCATTTTAGGATGGGAGAGTGTACATCAAACCCAAGGACTCCAAGACTGCTAAAGTGATTGGAGTCGGGAGGGAGAAGTTGTACAGGCTTCATTTTGAGCCAGCCCGAGCATTGGTGAGCAGCACATGTGACATGGTAGAGTTGTGGCATAGGAGAATGGTGCATTTGCATCATGGAGCACTCAAGGTGCGCAAGGACATAGTGACAGGCCTTCCAGATTTTAACACAAAGCATCATGAGTTATGCAAGGGATGTGTTATGGGGAAGTATACCAAGACAACTTTCCCAAACAATTACAACAGGACAAGAGGCATCCTTGACTTGATACACTCAAATGTATGTGGGCCCATGTCTTCAGTATCCTTGACTGGGTACAAGTATTATGTCACCTTCATCGATGACCATTCCAGGAAGACCTGGATCTATTTCATGAAGACCAAGGATGAGGTCTTCAGTCAGTTCCAAGAGTTAAAAGCTCTAGTGGAGAACCAGACTGGCATAAAGATCAAGACATTGAGATTCAACAATAGAGGTGAGTACACCTCGAAGGCCTTCAAGGATTTCTATGTAGGTGTTGGGATAAAGAGGGAGTTGATTGTTTTGTACAACCCACAGCAGAACGAGGTGGTGGAAAGGAAGAACGGGACCATTGTTGGGGATCCAAAAGCTATGTTGTAGGATCAGGATCTGCCTAGATTCTTGTGGCCAGAAGCTTGCAACACTGTAGTCTACATACATAACAGGATTCCTCACAAGGTGTTGGGGAGGAAGACTCCTAAGGAGGTATTTACAAGGAGGAAACTAGAGGTTGGACACTTCAAGATTTTTGGATGCCTAGTCTATTGTCATGTTCCCTTAGAGAAGAGGACGAAGCTCAAGACCACTGCTGAGAAGGGAATCTTCGTGGGCTACAGTGAGACTTCCAAGGCGTACAGAGTCTACATTCCTTCCTTGAGGAAGACAGTTGCCAAAAGGGATGTGAAGTTTGAGGAGAATAGAGCCTTGAGGAAGGCTCATGATACTGGAGCAGCAGCAGCAAGGGATCAAGAGCTAGAGACTCAAAAGACTGAGGATACATAGATTACAGGTGCAGGCACAAATGATCAGACTGTAGATCGGGATGAGGAGTAGGACGCTCCTCCTATTCAGAACAATCCTACCACTAGGAGGAGGAAGGCCAGATGGGCAAAGCAGACCTTGAGAGAGGCACGGGAGTACATGGGTGCTCCTAGGACTTTAGTCAGGGAGAGTAGATTCCAGCTATATGGCTCTGATGAGCGAGCTATTAGAGGCTGAGCCTTCTAGCTATGAGGAGGCATCACAGTAGCAGGTGTGGAGAGATGCCATGCCGGAAGAGTATGCTTCCATCATGAAGAATGACGTATGGGAGGTTGTGCCCCGGCCAGAGGGGAAATCAGTGATTGGCTCTAGATGGATCTACAAGATCAAGCATATTGTGGATGGCAATGTGGAGAAGTTCAAAGCTCGCTTTCTGGCTAAGGGGGTCTCTTAGAAAGAGGGAATCGATTATGATGAGACATTCGCCCCAATGGCGAGATACACTTCGATCAAGGCCATGATCTTGATTGCAGCAGAGATGGGGTAGAAGATCCACCAAATGGACGTAAAGACGGCCTTCCTTAATGGCATCATTGAGGAGGAGGTGTGTATTGAGTAGCCGGAGGCTTTTGAGATGCAAGGGAGAGATTCCCACTATGCAAGTTGAAGAGAACCTTGTATGGGCTCAAGCAGACTCCCAAGGCATGGTACTCACGGATAGACAGCTACTTGTCTTAAGTTTTAATGTTGTTATTAGATTATTTCCAAATTACATGAGCATTCAATGCATTTCCAAAAAAACAACATAAAGAGGATCACTGAAAGAAACACAATCACAAGGTACGCAACATTTTATCCTGGGAAACCCTCATGGGGGGAGAAAACCCAGCAAAACTTCCTCGATAATAGATTACCAATACAATGCCAAGACTAAGACCAAAACAACAAGAATAAACCAAGACTGAGCATGCGCCTCTCTTCTCTTTTCTCCTGCAACTGGAACTGCCTTCAAGATATGCGCACTAGATGAGTGAGTGAACAAGTGAGGTGCCATCCTCACTTATAAATACTAGTTGAGGAGGTGCTAGGGTTATGTCTCTTCACTTAATAGGGCCGACTTCTTCCAAGAGTGGTTAAAACCACTTTATAAACCCTAGGGGCCGATTTTACAAATACCACCATATAAATATGGTTTGACCAATCCACAAAAGGGTATTTGGTCTTATACAAGACTCGACATGATCAATCCACAAAAGGGGATTTGATCTATAAGATAATAACGCAAATATACTTAGAATATTCTTCGAAGTTACAATATTTCAACAACTTGCAGGGAATGGGCTTCACCAAGAGTGAGGCGAACTCTAACGTCTACTACATCATAGTTGGAGGCGAGCCACTCATTCTTGTGTTGTATGTGGACAACTTGTTTCTCATAGGTTCAGAGAGGCTCATAGCAGAGTGCAAGAGGGATCTTGCTTCGAAGTATGAGATGAAGGATTTGGGGTTGATGCACTACTTTCTGGGGTTGGAGGTGTGGCAGCGAGATGGTCAGACTTTCCTTGGACAGGGGAAGTATCCAGTGGAGATTCTGAGAAGATTCAGTATGCAAGACTACATGCCTATGTCTACGCCCATGGTGACCAAGTGGAAGAAGATTGATGCTTCCATATCAGAGGCAGTGGACCCTACACTTCACATACAGTTGATTGGCTCTCTGATGTATCTAGTCAACACTAGACCAGATGTATGCTTTGCAATTAACACACTCAATTAGTTCATGGTTGAGCCGAGGAGAGTACATTGGGTGGCAACGAAGCATGTTCTGAGATATCTGCGTGGCACGGTCAAGTATGGGTTGAGTTACATCCAGGGAGATGGGGTGAAGCTGACTGCCTTTATAGATGCAGATTAGGCAGGCAGCACAGTGGACATGAAGAGTACATCAGGATGTTGTTTCAAGACCCGACATGATCAATCCACAAAAGGGGATTTGATCTATAAGATAATAACGCAAATATACTTAGAATATTCTTCAAAGTTACAATATTTCAACAATTTGCAGGGAATGGGCTTCACCAAGAGTGAGGAGGACTCTAACGTCTACTACATCATAGTTGGAGGCGAGCCACTCATTCTTGTGTTGTATGTGGACGACCTGTTTCTCACAGGTTCAGAGAGGCTCATAGCAAAGTTCAAGAGGGATCTTGCTTCGGAGTATGAGACGAAGGATTTGGGGTTGATGCACTACTTTCTGGGGTTGGAGGTGTGGAAGCGAGATGGTTAGAGTTTCCTTGGACAGGGGAAGTATGCAGTGGAGATTTTGAGAAGATTCGGTATGCAAGACTACATGCCTATGTCTACGCCCATGGTGACCAACTGGAAGAAGATTGATGCTTCCAGATCAGAGGCAGTGGACCCTACACTTTACATACAGTTGATTGGCTCTCTAATGTATCTGGTCAACACTAGACCAAATGTATGCTTTGCAGTTAACACACTCAATTAGTTCACGGTTGAGCCGAGGAGAGTACATTGGGTGGCAACGAAGCATGTTCTGAGATATTTGCGTGGCACGGTCAAGTATGGGTTGAGTTACATCCAGGGAGATGGGGTGAAGTTGATTGGCTTTACAGATGCAGATTGGGCAGGCAGCACAGTGGACAAGAAGAGTACATCAGGATGTTGTTTCAACTTGGGATCAGGAGTTGTTTCCGAGTTCAGGGGGAAGTAGAAGTAAGTGGCATTGAGCTCTACTGAAGAAGAGTACATGGAAGCTAGTTTAGCAGCATGTGAGGCCATTTGGCTTCGTAAACTGCTCATGGGTTTGTTTGGCCAAGAGTTGGATGTGATTGTCATTCACTGTGACAATCAGAGTTGCATCAAGCTCTATGAGAATCATGTTTTTCATGACAGATCCAAACACAGAGAGATCAGAATTCATTTCATCAGGGATTGTGTGCAGAAAGGGACAGTGAAGTTACAGTATGTGCCTACAGGCGAACAGGTGGCAGACATTCTCACAAAGACCTTGATGAAAGGCAAGTTGTCTTCTTCGAGGGAGTGTTAATTTTGTAGCTCAGAAGGTGTCTCGGCATAGGCCTCAGTGTCCTAGGCATGCTGATGGACATTAGTTAATTACCCAGATCAGCATTTTAATTTATCCTAAGTTTTAACTTAGGAAAAGTATAATTTCCTGAGTCTCACTTTTGGAAATTAATAATTCACTTAAAGTGAATTTCTGGAGGCTTCTAGAAGACCCATGGAAAAAATCAATTAGAGTGATAAAAGGAGGCTGAAGGCGAGGACACAAGACACATTGTCTTGATCTGAAGAAGAGGGCGCTGGTTGAGGAAGAGGAGGTCAATTTTGCAGCTGAGTGAGAGGGCGACTTAGCTGGGAAAAAGGGGGTCGTACATCAGTGCATACACCAGGCCGTACAACAGCTACATAAGGGGTCAATCAAAGGGCCGTACAGCAGCAGAAGAAAACACCAATTCTGGCCGTACCACAAGCAGCAGAGGCCGAACTCAGAGGCCGTACAGGCCAAGTTTTCTGAGCAGAACTAGGCCAAGAGAAAGGGCCTTACAGGTCGTACTATGCTGGGCCGTACTGCTGGAAAGTTAGCAAATTTCTGCTGCAAGAATTTCTGAATTTTCTGCTGTAATTTTATCATTCCTCTGAAGCCAGTAAAGCCCCTCCTTTGCTGGTTTTCCCCACACTGGGATTTCCAGGGTATTTTTGGTGTCTATATTTTTTATTTGCTTGGTTTCTTAGTCATTTTCCGCCGTGCAAATGTGTTAGAACTCAGTTGTAAATTTCCTGCATAATTTTCAAAAGTTATGTCAACAGTAAATAATTTTCTGGGTAGATAAAATTATTGGCTTTAAATTTCTGTTGCTGAGTTTTAGAAATTAACAAACCAGTGGAGGATCAATAGATGAAAGGGTATGTACTATGGACAGTTTAGAGGTTATTTTTTATCAGAGAAGTACTCAGACCTGCCAGAAGATATTTTTGACAAATTTTGGAATAGGGATATTTCTTCTTGTAGCAGAGTATATAGGCACAGTATGTGGTCAATGAGACACCTACAGAATCCTTTTGGATATTTTTGCAATGCTATAAGCATGTACAGAACGTCATTCCTTTCTTAATGAATAGAATTACAATTTTTTTCCAGGAAAAAAACGAGAATAATTAGGGCATTCAAGAAGCATTGATTATGAACTATTACAGAAGTAAAAGATAAGACATCTATGACCATTTAAGTTATCTAGACTAAACATTGGAATTTCAAGTTTAACAGCTTTTCTAATCATGAGAATATCCAGACATATAAAAGGAAAGAGATCGCAATTGAAAAAGTGAATACATACCTTCTTC
Organism: Picea engelmannii; assembly: GCA_009831015.1. Lineage (NCBI taxonomy): Eukaryota > Viridiplantae > Streptophyta > Pinopsida > Pinales > Pinaceae > Picea > Picea engelmannii. Next base: position 99,649 of record ML822477.1, on the reverse strand, counting down.
ATACCATCCTTATTGTGGGCATTAGCAAAATAACAACATTCATTACGTTGTTCAAAATGCTGTGTCCAATTCTGCACATTTCCAAACAGAGGTTAGAAAAAGATAGCCCATATCTTTGCAAATAATGAGCATATTTTCTAAATCAAGAGAGTGGCATCTAAGGATTTATGAATGAACAAAAAGGCCAGGCCAACTTGGTTGCAAAAATCATCAAATGTAGAGAGAGTTGTAAAAAAATTTAAATGTGTAATCAAGACATGCAACAAAAAGTTGATATCTATCTTCTCTGGCAAAGATGTGCATCACAGTTATTCAACCATGTTTGATCTAGTGGTTATTACGTTGCAGTCAAGGTGACCAGATCACTTCACATCAATATGAATGGTCATATGAAAACACAAGAAAATGGGTAAAACAAATGTTATAATTATAGAACTTTCCTCGCTTTTATAAACACAGCACAATCCATATAAAAAAGCTTGAAGTTGAAATTGGAATTGTATTAGTGTCCTTGAAGGACAAAAACAATAACTAATGGGACTTAGAAAAACAACTCCATGAAAGTTACATCCGAGTAGGGAGTATTATATGCATCTCTCAAAAGAAATATACACCTAAGCCAAGCATGATTGTAAATCCATATGATACCATGAATTATTTTAATAGGATTTTATAGCTCAACTGTGCAGTGTGGAGCAAATCAGTTATATCAGCTTATTCATGTTTTACAGATCTTGTTTTAGTATTATTCAAAAGTTAACACCAAAAAGTTCGCAAACAGTCCCAAAATATCTTAGACAAACTAGGCATCATTCTAGGACAAACTTATTCTTGTCTGTTTGTTCTGTTGTAGGCATTCAAAGATACTTGCCCAAGTTCACCCTCATTACAAGCTTGGAATAGCTTTAGAACATGATAGAATTATAAGTTTTGTGGTCAAAACATTGGAATAACACAATTAAGTAAGAATGGACAGCACCCAGTCTCCTCCTAGTATCCATTTCCTCCTAGATAAAGGGCTTGGGATAGACTTACCAAACTTTCTCATTTGGCTTGTAGGGTTGTAGCAGCAAGAACATCTATTACAAAAGACTCTTTCAGGGTTAGAGAGACGCAGATATAAGATGCACACTTACCTGACCACGATCTTCTTGACTGTCACTGTTGTTAAGGGTCTTTAACTCCACAAAATCAAAAAGCCTCTACTTGACAATCTACCTCTTTGGTTGTCATCTTTGTTTTCCACCTAAAACATTCCTAGATCCTGAACAATTTTGATTATGACATTTTTAGTCTCTTGCAATAAAACTATGTGCAAATTTTCTCTAGAAAGGTTTCTGTTCAAGGCCTTTAAATTTATATTCAAACCTTACCCTCTTATGTTCTACGAAACCACCTTCATTTTGAAACATTTTAAGAGTTATAAGAAGCGTTTTATGGGTAGTTGGTGGGGCACTTGAGCCATGTTCAAGAAAGCTCCCCTGACCCCTTATTATATAGAGAAAAGGCTGAAACTACTCCTTTTCCATCAAGTTGATTCTACGGCCCTGAATAACGAATTGGTATCCAACTGATTAGAGACCTTCAGGTGTTGTCTTTCTACCTACTTTAGCCTTAACTATGATCTATGGTTTTCTCCGAGTCAGTTTATCCGTTTTCATTCCAAAAGAGGCATCTATGGTTTTCTCCGAGTCAGTTTATCCGTTTTCATTCCAAAAGAGGCAATGTTTCTCTAGCCTCATCATCCATTTTAAAAATCTAATTGTTGTAAGAAATCATATCACCTTGGATTGCATAGTTAGCTCTCTATTGATTCCAGACTTAAAATTTATTTGATTTCTTTAATCCTTCCCCTTTAAGTTCTAATTTATTCTTCTGCTTCTCTACATGGCATTTACCCACTTCTGATTGTGCAATGGCAAATGTTTCATTTTCAATCCTCTCTGTCTTATTCTTCAGATGTGTTCTTTGCATATGAATGCATTTCTGACAAATGTCCATGGATCTGTGGTCTAGCAACAACTTGAATTGGTTGTTGTCACAACGACACAGTTTCAAATCTTGGCAGGCATGCTCCTCCCCTGCATGGGGTTTTCCAGGTGTGGTTATTGATATTGTTGGTGTAACCTTCAGACAGATCATTGTACACTGGCATAGAACCAGCAACCCCATTCTTCGCTTAAGCGCGGGAGGGTGGGACAAGGCTTATTTCAAAGGAAAAAAATTATATTTATGACAACCTCTACACCAAAAAGAAACATTAACAAAATCAAGGACCTGTTCTCATAAGTATCCCCGTGCTTCTATAAGAATGGTATCTAAGCACAATATCTTAAAATTACAGTCGATATCAATGCATATTCTTGCATACGTTGCCATTTTTCCTTCCCAAGTTAGGATCAATGCTTTAACGTATTTTTCCAAGCATTTGCAATTAACTTAGCTTTAACAAATATCTTCCCATAGCTCCAATTGAAGGTAATCTAACCAAAACCAGTGCACTAGATGGAGATTGGGTAGGAGTAAAAGCTACATCCCACTATTTCATAGAGAGGCTTACAATTTTCAAGAAATACAATCCACCATCAAAGTCTGCCATCTTTATGTTTCTCTAGAAATCTTATAATTAAAAGCTACTCTCGTGTGTACAAAAAAGCAATTGAACTATCCTTTTAGCTTCCAAATAGACATAGTCCAATTCCTGAGCTTTTTCTACAAGGGACACAACCCAATAGGAATACAAATCAAGTTATACTACTTAACTTGCCCAATATTTATATTTTGGATACTTCATTCTCTTACCACAACTATTTGTCATTAGCCTAAAACATGTTTTTTAGAGCCTAATCTAGACAATGAAACCCAAATTTCCTCTTCCATAAACAACTATTGATTCAAGCTATTTCTTGCAGTCTCTTTATAGAAACTTGTAGGATACATACCCCCTTTCCCTATTCCAATCATCTTAGCAATTGGCCTCCAAAGAAGTTCCTAAAGATTTCTAGAGGACAAACTCCTAACCTACTATCTTCCCCAACTTTCATTCTCTAGAAAATGGCTAATACTTTTTCTAACACACCCACACAAAAATAACAATAAACCTTAGTCCAATACATGCAACTACACTTTTGATTTCCTTTCTTGTCAATCACTTTTCCTACAAAGGCAACTTGATGCTTTGAATCAGTTCTACAATCTTCCACAGCTAATAGCCAATCCTGGGAAAACCAAGATCGTAATCTTTAATACAACCAAAGAGGCCCTCTCTAAGCATCATTTTTCCCTTTGGGGGAAACCAGTGGAGATTACCACCTTTTATACTTATTTAGGGGTGTAATTCGCAAGTCCCACCTTTGTCTAAAACCTACATCTAAACCATGCATATGTAGCAAGTATGCTTCCTCGACCATGTGTAATGTCCCTTTCCAAATAGGAGCTCCAGAGAGGAGGCTTAATGGTCTAAACCGCCCCGTTAGACTATAGCCAGGGCCAAAGAGGGGTAAACAGGGTTACTAGAGGTCACTCCAGTCACAAGTGTTGTATTCGGAAAGTGACATTGAGCTAAAAAGGGTTAAAAGCACTTTTAAGTCATTATGAGCTAAAAATAGAAGTCAACAGTGAATTAGGGCTTCAGTAGTGATTTAGGGTTTTGGAAGTCAACAGTGAATTAGGGTTTCAGCAGGATTTAGGGTTTTGGAAAGCTATAAAGGAAGGGTCAGCGACCTAATTCAGCAGTATGCAGATTATGACTTGTCATTGAGGAGAAGAGGCGCATCTCAAGAGAGATAGTTCAGTGTATTCCAAGAGGAAGACACCAGTTGGCTGATTTCGGTGTTTAAAGACACACCCTAGTCACCGGGAAGATCATCCAGGTCTTCCATCATTCTTCATTGATTCCGCAGTGCTCCCATATTCCGGGTATTATCTTTTAGTTGCTTGTATTCCGGCTAAGATCCTTTTGTCTTTTGATCTAACCGAGTGTTGTTATTTTATTCAGACGCAGTTGCTTGTATTCCGGCTAAGATCCTTTTGTCTTTTGATCTAACCGAGTGTTGTTATTTTATTCAGACGCAGTTGCTTATTTGTATTCCGGCTAAGATCCTTTGTCTGTTGATCTAGTCGAGTATTGTCAATTTATTCAGCCGCATTCGGCCATTTTGTAATCCACAGAGATATCATAATACAAACTTTGCAGTCCTTTGTCGCGTTTAT
>ML822477.1:53086-64827 GCA_009831015.1 Picea engelmannii | reverse complement strand
CTCAATCTCCCTTAATGCTCCTCCCCACCTCCTCCCTCAAAAGGAAAAAATTAACTCTACAATAGGAAGAGATATTTGCAGGGGATTCATATGAGATTTCTAGACTGCACCACTCAGGTCTTTGAGCCCTAAGATCACCCTTAACATCAAGCTTTTCCTCTAGATCTACAATAATCTCAATGTCCAGTCGAGCTACCTTCAATTCCATCTATTACACAAGCTTCATTTTCCTCTCGAGTAGCTTTGAGTGTGCTCACAATAGTTAAGAGTCAAGGCGGATCACCATCTCCCTAAGTTGTAATGGATATGCAGACTTTGCTCATAACATGAGGTCAACATCATGGGCCAAAATCTTTTGGCATCACATCAAGAGTTGTTTAGGACATCATACAAAGATGATCACATCTCCAAACAAGAACAAGACAAGTAGATAAGATCTATCAAAACAAAATAAAAAAAAATGCATACTTCTCAACTCATCGATCCTGAAATACCAAGCTCGTTATAGAAGTAACAACCCAGAAAGGGTTATCATCAAACTCTAAACATGAGAATCCCTCTCATGCACCTCAAAACCTCCAGCGATTGAAGCAACAACTTCATCAAGTTCAACACCCTTTTTTCAAGAGAATCCTCTAGTAACTAAAGCAAGAGTCATCAATGTCAACTCCCTCTTTTTGAGAAAATCCCAACAACCCTATCATTGGAACTCATCACTATTCCCATCAGCTACAAGCTTGGAATCAATCACTGATTCCACCACCGTAGGTTTTGAACTTATTTCTGACCTTGACTTTCGCAACCTTCTTCAATGCCAAATGCTCCTTTGCTCTACTAGGCCAAATCAAAACCCTATTGGTCCTTTTTCTTCCTAATGTTTTCACCAAACCCTAGCACTCCAAGACAAAGAGTACTAAGTACAACTGCATATGAAGAATACGACATGAAATCCACTCTCCAAGATTAGGTACAAAGTATAATCTCTTCATAAGTCAAATGCACAAGATAGACTACTAAGATTCACCAATAGTTGAGCATCACACTCTATCACATCTATGATCAATCTCTCAACAAGTGCAACGTACAAGATATACAACCAATATTATCCCCAAGGGATAACACTGGAATCTCCCTACAATCTATAACAATCACTGAAACTGAACAAGGTCACCATTCCTGTAAAGTTGTAAACCCTTGAGGCACAACTCAACCAGAACAAATCAGCCAATAAATGCAACCTATCACAGGTATAAACCAGCCCCTCACAGGCACCAAAAATCAGCAATCTATCAAAGGTTCAATGGGCCTATCAAAAGCATCAAAGCTACTCCAATCACTAGCATACACTAAAATAAATCAGCCACCTATCACATGTCCTCCTAGGCATCACACCCACTCAAAATAACTCAACAAACCAGCCAACACATAAAGTAGATCTGTCACCTATCCAAGCTGAAAACACCACTCCAATCCCAAGAGCAACTAGGGCAACAACCCAACAAACCCTTCAAGCGTCCAACAACTAAAATATACAACTCCCTTTTCACCAAAAGAGTGATCTCAGTGAAATCAGCTCTGATACCATGTGGAAATTTTGAGACTCGTTGCTTAATGCAAATTCAGAAATTTCATCTCAACTTGAGGTTCCCCGGATCTATTTCCTATCAATTTTCAGCCTTAGGGATGAATCTGAGATATAATTTACAACAGTATATATTTCACTTGTCCAACCAAATACACAAGGCAGCCAAAGAAAATAAACACCGAACAATTGTACTTCAAGGAAATAATGTTTCCAGCATTTTGGACACAATCCCTAACATATAACAAATCAACAAAATTACTTATTAAAAGCAGATTTGTTACAGCCACAAATCTGCCCTCTTAGCTTCTATATACTTGTCAAATCACTCAACAAAATATGCTAATTGTTCATGATAAATCAACATACCAAACAGCCATAGAAACAACTCATGCACCATGAGAATATAAGCTGAAAAAAAAATCAGATCTGCAAGTACACAAGTTTGGACAGCAATACACTTCATATATACATAAGAATGAAGTTACAAGTACGTACCAACAGCTTATCACAAACCGGTACAAGATAGTCTTCAAAATTATCACATGCTAGGACTTTCCAATGCCTCCAAACCCTGGCAGGGGCACCCACCATCAATAGAAAACCCTAATCAGTACATATGGCCTAGCAAGGCATCTCACCAAGCCATCAAGCATGACATCGCATCAAGCTCCAAGTCCTCCAAGCAAAGCATCTCACCATGCTCTAGGTCTCCATACTAGCACTCTTGCCTTAGGGTTTACAAACCCTAGCCAACTTGCATCACAGAAGTTCAAGGCTTACAAGACAATTCTAGCGCTCTTCATGTCCATCCTAGGGTTTGAATCCTCAAACCCTAGGTTTTCAACTCTTGCGCCAACATAAGCACCAGGACCTCCATGGAACATCAAGAGTACAATAATACACGATTCTTCTTCCAAGCAAGGTATCACACCAAGCTCAAGGCTCCTCCACTCATCAAGCAAGGCTACTCATATAGAGCTCCATGATCTTGCTCTAGCCTCCATGCATCACACAAGAACAAGGCTACAATATCACCAAAACACTCTCTTCGTCGTGTCTTTTCTACGGTTGGAGCCCTAACGCTACCTCCTCTTGCTTCACAATACGAGTCGCGGCCTCTTCAAGACAATACAAGGTGTGAATCGCTCAAATCAACAAGCAAAGCTTATATTCTTGACGTCAACTCCTCTAGCACTTAGTTCTCCTCTAGGGGGTTTTTGCACGGCACAAACCCTAGCATCTTCTTGCATGTCACAAGAGCAAACTCTCCAAAAATACCTAGGCGCTATCATCCATCTCCATTTCTTTTCTAGGGTTTACATCACAAACCCTAGGTCTTGCTCCCTACAAGACTTCTCCAAGACAATTATAAGGATAGAATAATGAGTACATTAGTGATAAGTAATGACAAAGGCTTTCTCCTCCCTTTATATTAAATAGGTGAGGGAGGCCAACATAAAACATGGACTAGGCCCACATAAGTAACCCTAGACCTAATTAAACAAGGCAACCCCAAATGGAGCACGCTACAATACAAGGATGACAAGTGTTACACTAGGGTTTAACCCAACCCCAAGGTGATGCACCCTCCAAGCATAATGCCCCTCCTCCAAGATGGTATGTTATCCAACACACTATTAGCCCAACACTCTCTCTTACATGGTGGTTCCCTTCTCCAAGTGTCCTCATGCAGTTTTCCTCCTCTAACTATGTATGTCCTCTTGTGCCCAACACTCCTCGACATGTGTGCCAAGGTAGTTACTTTCTCCAATTCTTCCTCGACATATGCGTTTGGATCTACAACCAACCTCTATGAGTGTGCTCCTAAATCCAAGCATCCTCAAGTCAAGTATCCAACATTCAAGGTGTATGTCACGTGGTTCCATGCTCTTAGGGATAAGAGTCCTCCTCCAAGTACCTAGCGATCATCCTCCTAGGTAGCTATCTCTCCTCATCAAGCAATTGACTCCCCCATTGTATGCACCCAATGGGTTAGTTATAAAGTTACTCAAATCGTGGGTGCAAATGGAATTGGCAAAAGAATCCAGTGCAAGTGTTGCCCCCATCCCGAAATTAGGAATCGGGGAATCATAACCCTAACCCTAATTTTCTTTATAAATATATATTACACTGCTCAAACGACATCTCCTATTGATACCATTCCAAGCATGTTTTAATATAATATATACAAAATAATAAATATATTACATATTAAATTTAATATTCAATTCTATAAATAAACATAATATATATAGTGATATTTATATATATAATTAATATACATATTTTTTTATGTTAATACATATAATATAACTTTATTAATAACCTAAAGGATAAAACTATAAGATAAATATTTAAAGTGTTGAAAGTGTAATGTTATATAACCATCATATAATAATAAATCAACTAGCAAATTCATCCATTAGTAAGGTTTTATGTATTTCGATGCTCTAGACATTCCCTCAAACTCGCAAATGGACATTCCCTTGAACCCACAATCAAATATTCCTTCCAACTGAACCACAAGCAAGTTGGAAAAGAAAAGCAATTCATCATTGATACAACTAAGCAAAACTTTGTACCATCCAGTTTCCTAATAGCACTAGAAGTATACAAACAATAATGCAATGAACTATTATTGTCGAGCATTCACTCTCTAACCACTACACTCAGTGAACTCGACATGTTTGAAGGTAGAAGTCTATGAATGGAAAACAGAATGGAGAAGGACTGGCAGAAACCCAATTTTCAAAAACATCTAGTGTTGTGAGCTATCAAGGTACCCACCACAGGACTATCTGTAGACATTCCCTCAAACTCGCAAATGGACATTCCCTTGAACCCACAATCAGATATTCCTTCCAACTGAACCACAAGCAAGTTGGAAAAGAAAAGAAATTCATCATTGATACAACTAAGCAAAACTTTGTACCATCCAGTTTCCTAATAGCACTAGAAGTATACAAACAAGAATGCAATGAACTATTATTGTCGAGCATTCACTCCCTAACCACTGCACTCGGTGAACACGACATGTTCGAAGGTAGAAGTCTATGAATGGAAAACGGAATGGAGAAGGACTAGCAGAAACCCAATTTTCAAAAACATCTAGTGTTGTGAGCTATCAAGGTACCCACCACAAGAGTATATGCTTTTAAAAGATGTGGCCCAATTCAATAGATTGGCACTTTCAATCCATAGTTGTCGATGCTATGACACAACAGTTAATTGCTAACACAGTTAAAAAATCACAGCTCTATCAAACCCAATCCACACCCATACAAATTGGAAACGAATCCGATTAAAAAATGGCAAAATTCTTGAACTTGATCTGGATTGATGATTATGTAGTTTCAATGAGATTTTGATGCAGGTGCGAATCTACCTAGAGGTAATTCCAGTAAATGTTGTTAGTCATCATGCCACATAGGATAACAATCTCCTAGGTAATGCCCTATGCTAGCATTCTATCCAAGGTCAAGCATCCACTCAAATTGAGCCATCCATATGTCCATCAAGAATCACCAAGGGACTAGGAGACCTAGTGCTCTGCTAACTAGGTAAAAACACTTTTTGAGCAATCTTAAAAGCTAATAGTATAGAGGAGGAAGAGCAAAACCTAGTGCTCATCGAGAGAATAAGGAAAGGAGGATCTAGGAAGGGTTAGAAGAAGAAGGAAGATTCGGGATCTTCGAACTAAGGGAAGAAGGACTTGAGTCACATCAAGCGCTTCAAGTGCCACAAGAGCGAGAATTATGCTTCTTAGTGTCTTGAGAAGAAGGGGAAGGGAAAGCAATAGCAGTAGAAGCAATTTGTAGGGAGTGCAGACACTTCTACAGGAGTTGATGAGCTTGCAGCCATAGTTGAGAGTCGAGACGGCCTTCTCCATGGTTTTGTGCCTTTCGACTAACATCGTTTCAAATGTTGGGTGGGATGTGGACAATGGAGCCTCTAAACACATTACAAGGACCAAATCAGCGTTCTCTAGATTGGAAGAACAAGGTTCCAACATGCAAATGGAGCTTGGGGATGATGCCAAGTATCTAGTGGTTGGGATGGGTTCTATCGCGTTCCACATGCCAACTTTTTGACAAGAGATGTTCTTGAGCTACATGTTCTTGAACTACATGAGGTACGAAGAAAACTGAGGTACTATGAGGCTGCCAACTAAGGTTTGTCTTTGACCTTGAGATTGGCTCTAAGTTTCAATCTTCAAAACTATCCTTTGTTGTTTTTAGGACAGCAAACAGTTTAGTAACTTTCTGCCCATAGTTTTTGTTGGTTAAATGTTCTTTGAGGTGCCCTTGCAAGTGTTTTTGAACCAGTGGTTAGAACATGCAATATATCTTAAAACAAGTAACACTCATCTAGATCTTTACAACACAAATAAGTTGATCTACACTCTAAGCACGCATGAAATGAACACAAGTGTTTTTGGTCAACATGACCCTGAATAAAACCACCTCGGGGAAAACCAGTTTGGAATGGAAGTATATATAAGTGGTGTCTAAAGCATGAGATACAACAAGAAATACAATATGATGGAACATGTATTCAAAGCAAGCTCCTCTCGAGACTTGCCAAAGGATCCGGGAAGAAATGCGCCCAAGACTAGTGTGCCTCTTCCTCTTGTTGCCAAACCCACTGAAGTGATGCGCCCTTGACCCTGGATGCTCTGAAGAACAAACCCTTGCACACAAATGTGCTCTTGTGTGCTACCTCTCCACTGAAACAAACAAATCTGAAATCCTCCAAGTGTAGCTCCTCCCTGCTAGGTGTGCATCCTCCTCCAAGCAAGTGTGATCACCACAAAATAATGAGAGCTAAAGCCTCCTAGAGCCCTCCACGGAAGGAGGCACGCTTGTTGTCCTCTCTCAATGCTTCCAGCCTCATCCTCATACTCCCTCTCAAGCTCTCCAAGTGAGTAAATGAATGAATGAGCCTCTCTTTGCCCCTTGCACCCTCCTTGAGCAATCCATAAGGAAACCTAAATGTGGATGGCTAGGATCATCCCAAGCCATCCCTGTTAAATGGTTGAGATCATCCCACAATAATCTCAACTCAAAACCCACTTTGGGTTAAGTTCCCTAAGTTCACTTTATGTCTCTTAATTCACCCACAAAGTGAATTAATAGTCACTTTAGACTAAAATGACCAAAATTCACTTTTGACTTAAATCTCCCAAGTCAAAGTGAAATTAGACATAAAGTACAAGGTACAAGGGTACTAACATCTCCCTCTTGTGGATAGAGGCTCAAAACCACAAGGGAACCACTTCCCGAGGTACACCAAAACTCAAGACTCCCTCTTACTGAGGAAAGTGTTTCTCACCAATCAATCTCATCCCAGTTGTGGACTTCCTTGCCTCCTGGCAAGGCCTAGGTGAGTATGGTTGTACCCTCTCATCAAAGTGTCCTCTGTCTCTGATCTGCTCGACCTATCCTGACACTAATCTGCTCAACCTGCCCTGACACTGATCTGTCGACCTGCCTGATCTCTAGATGGAAGTCCATCTCCACCTACCTGAGATCACCTAGATCTTGGCATCTCACCAAAGATCTCTCTCTCGGCATCTCACCAAAGGTCTCTAGGTCTTGGCATCTCACCAAGATCCTCTCCTTGGTCTCTCACCAAGGTCCTATACTCATGGCATGAAAATGAGTCACATCTCTTGGTATTTCACCAAGAGTCTCTAGATCTTGGCATCTCACCAAGATCCTCAACCTTGGTCTCTCACCAAGGATTTCTACCTCCTGGCATCTCGCCAATGGTCACTACTCTTGGCATCTCACCAAGATTCTCTCTCTTGGCATCTCACCAAGAGTCTCTCCCTCTTGGCATCTCACCAAGATCCTCAACTTGGCCTCTCGCCAAGTGACTTCCACCTGAAGTGGAACTTGAACCTGATCTACTCGTCTCCATAGCCAAGTGAGGCTCAAGCCTCTGTGGTGCCCTGCTCCTCCTCCTCATCAATCTCTGATGCTCTGAAGCTGCAGCACCAACCCTATGTCTTGGCAACTCTAAAACTGAAGCTGTCCCCGGTGGACTAGTAACCCCTGAAGATGGTGTCCTCGAAAACTGAGTTTGAGCTCCCTCTGAATCACTACTCTAAATCAATAGGTCTTGTTATCCCCATTTTGTGGATAACTAAGGAGATTATGTCTCGAGGCCCTCAGGTTGCAGATATGAAGTGCCAAGAGACCACATGACCAGCAATATCCTTTTGCACAGCTAGAGACCCGCATCGCCACCATAGTGACCCAACACTTGGTCATCATCCGCACTAGCTTGCCACCACAAGTCACTTGGGTCTTGCTCCATGCGGTACAAGTCAGGTATGATAGTGGGTATCATTTTAATATTTGAGGCATTCTAGCTTGTATATCAGAGGTTATTTTTTATTATGAGACATCTACTTTGGAAACTATGCCTTTTACCTAGTTTAAATGTTGGTGGTTGGCTTGGGGCACTCAAGTATATGGTCACCCTTAGGATGGGGGTGTTTTTGGGAGCTTCCTTTGACGAGTCATCATGCCACTCCCAACCATACTTATCACTTTCCATCATTATTTCCCCTCATGACATCATCTCTTGGGATTTTGGGGTAGACTGACCCTAGAAGGGACCATTCCTCGTTTCATGGGAAGAAGGGATTTAAGGCCCAGAGGGGAGCTAGCTGGCAAAAGATAAAAGCCTAATGAAAGAACCTTCAAGATGCTTCACCCATGGGATCCTGAGAAAGCAATGAAAAGATTCTCCGCAAGAAAATAAGGACCCCATGAAAAGAATAAATAAAAACGCTTAAAGGATCAGTTGAGGATAGGGGGTCTCATCAAGAGCCAACCTATCACGTCCATGGGTATCTAACGGTATGAAATTACTATTTTTGGCCATCACACCAGGGTAATGGCTCTTAGTTGCATGGCTGCGGGAAAGGGGGTCTCATCATGAGCCAGCCTTCTCATTTCCGTGAAAGTACTTGTGGGTGACACTGCCAATATCTAGTCACCACGCCAGGGCAATGGCCTCCAATTCGTCCTATGCTATATTGAAAGAAAATACAAAGAAATAAAGATAAAAGGCAATTGATGGGCTTGGAAAAAATGCATTATGGACGAAGGTGCGACACACCCTCCACAAAGGCACCCATAAATCAGATACTATGGACCCTTGCATATCATGAACCCCATGCCCATTGAGTACTTCCCCCATCCATTTCATTTCATTCACATGACTCAAATAGGGTTGTTCCTAGACTTAGGGGATTTGATCCATTGAAAAGAAGTACCATGCCAACCCACCCGCAAACAAACTTGGAAAAATGTCTAGTTTCTTAAGCACGTGTTTATATGATGTAGTCCTCGTATACATGCTTTAATGGCTCTTTTATTGACTTGATTCACTCATCATGATGCTTTGACTTGAGATCCTTGGAGGGCGTATCCATGTGTCTTGCAAGTACAGGTTGGTGGCCAGTTTTGAAAGAACAAGCCTAGCTTGGGCTTCCATGAGGGCAAGCAGCGCACTGGATGGATGACATAGGTCCACATGCCAGATGACAAAGAGATGCTTTCGGAGGCCTAGGAGACAGCTGGATAGACATAGCCCACCCTTTGCTTGCCAAACGACTTGCCCAGAAGGGAAAAACGTCACTCCCTACGGGCTTGACGTCACATTTGGGGCATATGGTCGTTGATGATGAATCAGAGCATGACACATGGCATTTTGAGGTGGAGAGGCTCTGGATGATTGCCACATGGCCTTTGGAGGCCCTACTTTGCAGCCCAGCTCCAACGACTTGCTCAATTTACCAAAACGTCCTTCAAGGGATGACGTCACCTTTGTTTTAGGGTTTTCTTTGTGCAAAAGTGAAATTAAAGAGAATTTTTAAATATTATCTTTGTAAAGAGGCAGGATTAGGGTTGTTGACCCCTAATCTTGTGTTTTCCCTAATATTATGTGGACAAACTATGTTAGCTACATTTTGTATAAATAGAGATCATAAGATCTCATTTTCATAAAACATAACTCTCCATTGTGAGAGGCTCTTGGACTGAAATTTTCGCTCTCTTTGGCTAATTATCTCTCTTGTGCTTTTGTTTATGGCTATGTCTTGGTTATGGCTGATGGAGATGGTGCGCTAGCCTTGGAAGGCTTTCTTCATTGCTTTTTTGGTGGTTAGTCTAGCTTTTATTGTCTTTTAATGCTTAAAGGTGCCATTTATTTCATTGTATTATCAGTTGTACAAGTTAAAGGTTCTATTTGCTTGATCCAAGTAGGGAGTATAAGGGCATACACCCCTACTTGTGTTTCCAACATTTTATTGCTAAGGAAATATTGCTTAATAAGGGTTTACTAAGAGGAGTACAATTGCATACACCCTCCTAGTTAAAACCCAAGCTAAGATAAGCTTGCCTTGGGAAGTAAAAGGGTTTACACCCCCAAGGAAGTAGCCTATCTAGCTTCTTCATATTCTGTTGACTCCATTAACCCTTTCTTAAGGGCACTAATCATTACTTATTGCATGGGAGAAATAAATTGTTGCCTTGGTAAACGTACAAATTTCAAGTTTTGAAGTTGTCTCTTTTGGATAATGATCTTGATGCCTTGGGGATCCTTCCTCCCTTAGGGCGTCCTCTTTCTCCCACAAATTCTTATTGTTGTACTAAACTAACCTACATCCTGTTGTTGTTCTTATACACACTTGAAAACGTGAGCTAAGTCCTGCTCACTTAGTGTGTCCTCGGAGGCACAATGCCTAGGTTCAAAGTCCACGCTGTCACTTTGACTTGAACCTTAATCTCTTACTAGATGAAATTAACGTTTATGTTCTAGGAGTTGGTTTTAATTGGTTAAAAGGTCAGGGGGAATCTAGCCTATGATGTTAAGCAGCAAATGCAAGATGCAACTATCTAAGTATGAGAGTCAGACCTTTTCCTAGGGCAACTAAGACTAGTGCCTAAAATTGGACAAGGGGTCAACTAGGTTAAGGGGATGTTCGTTACAAGATAATTACATGTTAAAAGTATTACAACAAGATAGATACAACTAGATACAAAAGAATATATGAGATATACAAGCTAAACTAGATACAAGATATACAATGACTAACGTGTGCTTGAATGTGTAGGGAAAGAAGATATTCAAAGACGAGAGAAAATCAACATATCAAGCCAAGCATGCTCACAACAGATAGAATTCCGTTGGATTGCTTATCAATGGCAAAAGACGCAAAGCACTCAAGACCCAATCAAGAGAATGCCTCCAGGTGGATGCGCACTTCTTGAAGGATCACACCATAAATACAAGAACAAAATATAAATGAAAGCTTTGAAAGTAAAGTGCTCCAGATGAAGAGATGTAACCACTTGAGCAATTATTCTACAAGATATAAAAGATAACTTGCATGATATAAAGAGATAATGAGATCAGTGCTTGCAAGTGTAAAAGTATATTGCAGATGTTGTAGACTAAGGATTAAGTTAAGTGATTAAGTGTGATTAATTTTAGCCCTATCTAGATGTCAACCCAAAAACTCTCCTCCCCCAGTTACCAAGTGACTGTTGGATGCTCAAGAAGTGAGGCAACGARGCCTACCCTAGCTTCACAGGTCATCCCTAAGATCAGAGTACTCCCGGAAAGGACGTCACGCGTCGTGARACCCTCCCCGGCCTAGCACCTTCCGTTGCCTTCCTCCGACCCCGTTTTAAATGGCGAAGATGGTGAGTTATAGTGTCCTATTAAGTCTAATTAATTTGTTTTAGACCTATGAGCCAAATATTGCAATGTGTGTTTGAGTGCTTGTAGCTTGCTCAAAAATGGCCAAAATACTAAAACTGAAAGATAAGAAGGTTGATGCCTTTAAACAATGAAGTTGCAAAATAAGTTCTTAAATTGGAATTATTGCATGGAAATGTCAAGAACTGAAATTTCTTTGTGAAACTAAAAACTGTGAAAATGAAAGCTGAAGCCTTTGAACCAATAGATTGCAAGTTAAAATGCTTAATTAGATTGTTGCATGTGAAAATAAAGCAAAGGAAATGACTTGCAGAAAATGAAAGACGATTACTTAAGAAATTATGTAACCGGCATGTGCATGCATGTGTGTAAGATAAAGATTGAGATTATGTAACTTGCATGCAACTGAAAAAAAAAA
>ML822476.1:193451-216788 GCA_009831015.1 Picea engelmannii | reverse complement strand
GTGTGGGCTACGTCCACCAGAGAAATTGCCAGGTCCTTCCTTTATTATTATCCAGCAAATGAAGGGATACAACCTACAGCAAAACCTGCTGTAACTTCCTCTTCTTTCTCTCACAGTCTCCTCTCTCAGAATACAATATTCACACTCGTACATAGCCGCAATACATTTCCCTCATAGAAGAGGGTTGCCTTCTAGGGCAAAAAACCCTAACATAATCTCTACTGTTAGATCTGCGACCTTATAATGAACGCTCCAGATTTACAATGAAATTACAATATACTTTTATAAGGCAATTTTTGATTCGGGGGCTTCGCCCCCGAACCCCCGCTGGGGGCCCACTTGCCCCCAGACCCCCCAGCCGGGGGGATGGACCCCCCAGACCCCGCAGAGGGGGTACCCCCTTCTGCACTCCCCCGCGTGGAAGAGTGTACATACTTCTGGGGTGTAAATACTTCATGGGGTATAGACACGGCTGAAAGCAAAGGACCTCTGCATCAGGAAGATAATCAGGCTCCACAACCAACATTTTTCGCACCCTAGGTTGTAATATGTTATGTACATATAGTTTATAGGTTGTTGAGCTAGTATGATTATGGGTTAGAGTGTATGTGATGTTTTCATATGGAGAGCCTATACTGATCAAAGGTTGGAGATCCTAGCACTGTAAATTGTACATACAACTGATTAATAAAATATATCACTGCTATAGACCAAATCAGAAAAAAGTGTATGGGGGGCTAGGACTCCATGAGAGGGAAGAGGGGATATGAATCCATGAGAGAGACACTTTTGTGGGTAGGATTTCCCAATGTGTGAGCCCTGGAGAGTACCTGGAGACTCCATTATTTCAACTGGAGTTCATGGAGCCACAACTTCGAGAATTCTTGGCCAACCTATGTCTGATCCTTAGAAGGGAAGTGGGACATCTTGAGGGATTGTGGACTAGAGAAGGGGGTACACTTCCTTGGGTTGTGTAGGTTGAGGGCAATGAGATTTTGTTGGTTGGAATTGTTGTAGGAGTTTGGTATCTTAGCCTAGACACCTTTGTATTGACTATAATCCCTAGTTAGCTTAGGTAGCCTTTACCTTGGTGGAGTCATAGCCCTAGTTTGGGGGTGACTCGTTGTTGAGAGAGTTGGAGAAACAAGGTCTATGGCCGGATGGAACATTTGAGATCTGCAACTAGTTGGTGCTTTCATTAAATATAAGTATTCTTTATGATACATGTTCTTTAATGTTTTTTATTATGTGTATTTATATGTTTAGATTGCTATTATATCTTATGAATGTATTGAATTTATAGTTATGTGTGTTATTATAAATTGTGTATGTGATTCTATGTATTAGGCCTGCATATTTGTATCATATGTAGGGCACAATTGTTATAAGGTATCAAAGTTGCTAATTTATGGAAAATATAAGCCAAGTTGAAAGAATTTTGAAATGTATAATGTGTACAAAGCATAAATTGTAGTAATGTGGCTCAACATGGCATTGTGTATATTACATTGTGGTGTCAAAGTTATGGTTACAATGCTGGGGAATATTTATGTGCTAGGAACCAGTCTAGACATGAAAAATCATAGGTTCAAGACCAACTATTTGACAAAAAAAATTATAGGTCGTTTGCTAAATGTTTGACAAAATTCCTCAAGGAGAGAAATTGAGAAAAAAGTCTGAATTCAGAAATTGTGGGTTTGAAATTTTCTGAGATGTAGCCGAATTTGGTAGCAGTTGAGTTACAAAGGCATGGATTTTTAAAATCATAGCTACAACTTGGTATTATTGGATGAGAGAATAGAAATCACAGAAGCAAAATTTTCAAAGTATGTCTGCAAATTGTTTGTTAGAATTTCCACAAGCGAAATTTGTAGGTTTCAAACCTTTGCAATATAACAATGCACATACAGATTCTTTATAAAACAAAAATAAAACAATATAATTCACACATAGTATTATGAAATTTAGCCTAGAAACCTTTAATTGGAAAAACCAACAAATGTTTACAACCACGCCTCTAAATCTCATTGTATTAACTTCACCATTTACAAATATAATATGTATATAATTATGGGGCATCCAAAACCTTAATCCATTGACCCAGATTAGTTTACAACCTTAATTCCTTAATCAGAATTAGAAAACCATAGGCCAAAAATCCGTGTGCCAAAATTGTCCAATTTTGTTTTTCTAGGGATCCACCTCCAAACCCCCATGCAAGGATTCCTACCTGTCCCCCCCTATGACCCCCTCATTGCACTCAACACAACATACAACATGTGAGGCTAATAATGTAAAGAATATAACAAATACCCAACATTCTCCCACTTTTTGTTCTTTGTACATACATGGGGCCCAAGGATTACATGATTAACAATTTAGGGTAGCAATGTCCATTGCTTCTCTACACCAAGAGAAATTCTCAATGTTTATATACTTTGTCAATGAATATGCAATATTCTTCAAAGTGTCCACCTCCACCAACAACACCTTCTTGTTTTCCACCATGTTTCTCACAAATTGATACTGAACATAAATGTGCTTTGTCTTAGAATGATGAGCCATGTTCTTTGCTAGAAAGATTGCACTTTGACTATCACAATCTAACCTTACAGTTTGTTGTACAAACCCAATACTTGAACACAAAATTTGTAACCATATAGCTTCCTTACATGCATGAGTAACTATCATGTATTCAACTTTTGTAGTTGAGAGCGCCACTACAAATTGTCTCTTGAGCATCCAACTGATTGCTCTTCCAAATAAGTTAAATACATAATCACTTGTAGATCTTCTATGATCTAGATCTCCAACCCAATTTGCATCAACAAATCCATGTATGTCCAAAACTTTTTCTTCACCATGTCTTCCTTGGTAGAAAATTTCATAATATGTAGTGCCACACAGATACCTGAAAACCCTCTTTATAGATGTCCAATTCTCCTTCCCTAGTCTTGACATATACCTGCTCAAAACTCCCACTGAATGTGCAATGTCTGGTCTAGTACAAACCATTTCATACATCAAACTTCCAACAATGCTAGCATAAGAAACAAAAGACATGTTCTCTTCATCTTCCTGTGTCTTGGGACACTAATCTACAGTAGGGATAATTTTAAGGTTGAAAACTTATATTAAAATGTAGAAACCTTGGTGAATCTTACTAGTCCTTAATATGCAAACTGTGAAATATTTGACGATAATTTTGTAAAAATATTCAAATTTCTAAAGATTCTATATAGTTCTGTAATTTTTTAGCGATTTTTAAGGTAAAATAATTTTATTCTATGGAAGTTAGGCGAATTATTTTTATAAAAAATGGAAATTGGAGAATCGTTTTTGGAAAAAAAACATGGAAAATTAGCCCATGGATGAAATTTAGCCACTAAAAAATTCCCTGAGATTTTGTAGATACCTTTACACCTATAGGATTATGGACTTGACCGATTTACATTCATGTGTATTAAATCCATGCAATATTGTCTCAACATATTTCCTCTGTTTCAACTAGAGTTTCTTGTTTGCCCCATCTCTTTTAATTTCCATGCTCAAAATAAAATTTGCAACACCAAGATATTTCATATCAAATTTATAATAAAACTGAGTTTTTACCTCCTTGATGATTTCCTTGTTGTTTCCAATCAACAACATAACATCAACATATATAACCACATAAATAAAATCATCACCAACTAATTTGAAATACACACAGTGATAAACTCTTCTCTTGGTGAAACAAAGTCCCATGAGGTGTAGACCAATTGGTTTGTGTGGGTTTAGTCCCCATCTGGTGACATGTTCAAACATCATGGGGAGGGGTTGAGGATGGGAGCCATTTGTGGGGGAATTAAACTGTCCCACGGGGCGCCCATGCTCCTCAACCTAGTCTCGCACAATCTTGGTGACAACATCCCACTCATGGTTAGATCATTATTCCATCCAAGATTGGGGTTGGCATTGGCCTAGGCTCAACCTAGCTTGAAAAAAAAAAGTCCCAAATTATAAATATCAAACTTTTGATACCACATTCTTGGTATTGATTTAACCCATACAAAGACTTTTTGAATTTGCAAATCAACGCTTTCTTACCCTTCACTACAAAACCTTCTCACTGTTTCATGTAGATTTCTTCTTCAAGATCCCCATGTAGGAATGTTGTCTTTACGCCCATCTGTTCCACTCTGAGATCAAAAGCAACAACAACAGATAAAAAATCTAATAGAAGTCAATTTAGCAACATGAGAAATTATGTCACCAAAATCGATTCCCTCTACCTAAAAATATCTCTTTACTACTAGGTGAACTTTATACTTCTCCACTTTACCCTCTGTATTCAACTTCTTCTTAAACACCCATTTGTTACAAATGGACTTTCATATAGCTGGTAACTCAACTAGATCCCAAGCCTCTTTTTTATCCAAGACCACCATTTCTTCTACCATGATTTTTTTCTAGAGTTTACCATCCTCTGAATCTATTGCTTCGCTAAGAGCCCTAGGATCATCATTAATAATAGATAATAAAAAAAAACTAAAACAAAATTCAGGTGGAAAATACCTTTATGGTTGCCTTCTTGATCTCCTCAATTATGGAGTATGAGGTTCTTCTTAGATTCCGACAAATCCTAGATTTTAAACCCATAAAAATACCTTTATGGTTGCCTTCTTTCCTAAATTGATCTCTATGAGGTTCTTCTTAGATTCCGACAAATTCCAGAGTTTAAATGCATTTTTTTAACCCATAAAAAGTGATGGGGTCATCTAAACTTTATAAAGGCATAAGGGGCAACCGTGCGATTTTAATTCGCCTTATAACACACAGGAGTATGCAAACTTAGTTTTATTATGGAGATGGGGCTAGCATGGTTCCGTTTGATTGGACCAACCAACACCTCACTTAGCCCCATTCCACTGAATGCATTTTGGGCAAACCCTCGAGAACGTTCTATTATCGTCTACTAATTTTCCTCTCAAAGCTTCTGGCAACCTCTACATGTTTCCTATATCAACATCTCCATGGCTCTGTACTCTTTTATATTATGTGAGATAGGTGAGTCTGCAACACACTACCTTACATTCTTGTTTGTAGGGTTTTCATTTTTGTTTGCAGGGTTTAAGCTTCTGTACGACCTTTTGAATGGTTGTGGTTGACCTAATTTAGTGGAATTTGGAAGGAGGGTTTAATTAATTCTCCAACGGCGATGGCAGTGATGATGAGGTCCCGCAATTTTGTCCCAGAAGCAAATAATAGTTCCCACCATAATATTTATGATGAATATAAAGACATGTGGGAAGCTTTTCTTCTCCAATGGCAGCAACCGACCCAACTCATCAAGAGGCTTGATGGGTTTTCTGTGGAATTTAGTGTTACAAATTTAGGTTTGAGAGATGAAGAGTCATCTGGAGCAGGTTCTAGCCATGAACCACCTATTGCATTTCCCAGAAGAGTTGGAGAAGAAGTTCAAAATGATGGTCAAGCATTCAAACTCAATGCACTATTGAGTTAGCTTCAAGCGAATTGCTGGGCTAAGTTCAGAATGTGAGGAACTGCTGTAAAACCCTTCAAAATCCACCCTCTTCGGCTGGAGGAGGAGGATAAATTGACTTGGGAGACTATCCGAGTTGAGCCTACGATCTCAAACGTTATCCACTGCGTTGCAAGAGGAGTACGAGGAGTACACCTGCTTAGATAGAAGCACTGGTTATTCTCTTGGATTGCTACCAGCAAGGCTATGGAGTTATGTTGCCCTATTACCATTGTTTGCACCGATAGCCAAATAATTTTTTTTCTCAATGGCTTGTTGGGTTTTCAATTCTCGAGGGGAAAAGGCGGTGCAAAAAGTCGGCCTAGGAAAGGAGATCTGAACAACTTGCTGAACATTGTACACACATTAAAACCTGAACATCCTCGCTAACAATTGTATAGACATTAAAACCTGAACATCCTCGCCGACAATTGTATAGTAATGACAGAAATCCTGTTTAGAAGGATAGGAAAACATTATATCCCTAACAACCTCGCTGACAGTTGTATAGTAATGACAAAAAGCCTTTTTTAGAAGGATAAGGGAGACAAAAAATGGTCGTTTCAATTTCTAAACTCAGTGATTTAGGATAACCAAGTTTAAGAGTTTTTTCATACTAAAAGTTTATGGTAGTTAGAGATTATGCATGAAGAGAGAAATTAGATTTATTGTATTATTGGAAAGAATCTACGAAATGGTTTTTTAAATGAATTATTATAAATTTATATCAATAGTTATTTTTTGTTGTTCAGAATTTATTTTTGAATGTAGAAATGGATTCAGTTTGTTGAAAAACTCTTAGGACACTCAATTTTACAGAAATAATTACTTAAATCTAGGAATCCAACAATTTCTCACCGGATTTCAGGGAAATATCCCGGGAAAAAATATTCATTTCTTAGAATCTTTAGCCTAAGCATTACATAATGGCATTGGCTAGCTGTTACATGAATCACTATTTTTTGTTGTTCAGAATTCATTTCTGAATGCAGAAATGGATTCAGCATGCTGAAAAACTCCTATGCCTAGAAATAATCACTTAAATCTACAAATCCAACAATTTATCACCAGATTTCAAGTAAATATCCCCTGAAAAAATCTTAATTTCTTAGAATCTTTAGCTGTTCTACGAAATGATTTTTTAGTGGAAATCCGACAATATAAATTTACACGAATCACTATTTTTTGTTGTTCAGAATTCATTTCTGAATGCAGAAATGAATTCAGCATTTTGAAAAACTCCCCAGACACTCAAATTCTACATAAATAATCACTTAAATCTTCGAATTTTTCTCTGCCAGCTTCAAAAGTGTGACCTATGGTTACAAGCGCTAAACGTAAATCACAGGTTCATATGGTATCACATTGATAAGAGCCCAGAATTACGATAAAGCCGTTTGGCGGAAAGAGGACATGAAGGAGCAATTACTTGGCGCCCATAGCATATAAACGCCCCAGAAATTTGAAATCCCAGTGATCGCGGTTGAGTTTTGATACCGGAGGCCCATATCAAAGAAAAATCGCGTGAAATTCTGGTCGTTTTGAACTGAGACTGAAGCTGGACGATTCGTTTTCTTTTAGGCTGGGCGATACCTGAATTTGAGGTCTCGTCGGTGTTCTGAGCAAGTATTGGACCAAAGTGATATGGTGGAACAGTGAAAAAATTCTCCCACTAGCTGCATTTGATCGCTGGTTCAGAGCGTGAATCAAACCTCTTAGTGAATTTTTTTTTCTCTTGTTGTAATCAGTGTCTAAATAGGATTGAGGGAATCAATGTTTAAATCGATCTGCATCCTCATCTAACGCCATTGGTTGGGTAAAAAAGCCCATATCTCCATATCTTTGCATTGAGGGTTTGAGCGATTGTTTTAGGCTTTTGTTACCAGGCTGGACAACGCATCTATTTTTGGAGACGCCAAAGATTGTCGTCCAATTTCATGGAAGATGAAATGAAGACGATCTAAGATAGAAAACTACCAAAGCACTCACACACAGAAGCTTGAAGGGTGATTTGAGGGCCCAACTACTCATCAATCGACATAAAAAAAGGGGGGTTTCTGCAAGCATTTTTTTAGAGCGAAGGAGTCAGCGTCCCAGCAACAATACAAGTAGAGGGTTCGAGTTTCCAATTTTTTTTTTTTAATCTACAGCACTGTAATTTTTTTCTAATTCAATGGTCTCCTCAAGCATTTTAGGGCCAACCTAGGGGCCAGTTCTTGTTGGCAAGAACTACGAGTTTTGGTCCTTGCGGAAGAAATCTTTTCTTCAACCACAAGAGTGCTAGGAATATGTAGAGAACGGCTCCACATAGCTAGCAACAACAGATTTGGCTGTCATGACAAATGCACAATGAAATACGCTAAAGGAAGAAAGAGAACTAGGCCTAGTATTAGCTTCAAAACTTAGTGGATGACTCAATCTTTTCGAAGATAACTGGTGCTTCCACATCAAAACAAGCGTGGAACATTCTCAAATCTGCCTACCAGGGCAATGACAAGGTGAAGACACTCAAACTTTAGAGCTTAAGAATTTAGTTTGAAACCTTGAAGATCACTGAGATGTAGAATGTAGTTTAGTTCATGACTAGAGTGATGGACATTGTTAACCAAATCAGACTGATTGGTGAACAGATTGAAGAACATAGGATTGTTGAAGAAGTCCCTAGGAGGTTTCCAAAAGAAATTTGAAATGGTTGTAACAACCATTATTGAATCTAAAGATTTGTCTAGCTTCTTTGTTGAAGAAATGATGGGATCACTCTTGTCTCATGAAACTAGACTCAACCTGGAAGAAGGGTCTATGAAACATGCTTTCATGACTCAAAACTCTTTCAACAAAGGTAGGGGCAGAGGAAACAAAGGGAGAAATCAAAGAAGAAGAGGCAGAGGAAATCATAATGCAGAAGACAGACACACAAAGAAATAATATCAACATTCTAAAGACCCATAGAATCAAAGAGGAAGAGGGAGAAAATGGACAAACAAGTACATAATTCATTGCTACTATTGCAGAAATTATGGCCACTATGAGAGTGAATGCAATTCAAGGGGGGTCCTTATAGATTCTTTTTGACGTGCTCTCGATAGGCACCCCTCTATTGGACTAGCACTCCCGTGATAGACACATCTAAAGAAGTTAGATAAAGGATATCATCCTTATTAAAGTCAGGAAGATCAATTAATGGGGATTTTGAGAGAGACACTTTTAATGTGTCAAATACTTGCTAAGCTTGGCTATCCCATTGGAAAGGAATGTCTTGACACAAAATACATAATAACTCATGTGCACACGTGGCGTAATCAAGGATGAAGCATCACAAGAAGTTGGCCTTGCCTTGTAGATTATGTAGTTGGTGTGAATTCTTTGGGGGAGGGATCTCACTAATATCTTAGAATTTAGGGGGTCCACAGTGATTTCCTATTGGGAAATGATGAAACCCAATAAGCATATAGCGGTAATGCAAAAGACACACTTAAGGGGTTTCTAGCAAATCTTGTACTTTCGACACCTATGAAAGATTATGAAAATGTGTTCTAGGTGTTGGGACTACTTTTTAGATCTAGTCATGAGGTTATCCAAGTAGGCTAAGATGAGGTTGGTGAGATCATGAAAGACATAAGTCATAGCCTATTGGAAGATGGCTCCAATGTATTTGAGACCAAAAGGCATTATGTAGTATGCAAAGGTGCCCCATGGTGTGGTGAAAGTGGTTTTGTATTAATCCACGTGGTAGATATGGATATGGTTGTAGCCTGAGAACCCATCCATAAAGGAAAGAACGTCATTCCCTATGCATGCATCAATGACTTGGTCAATGAATGGATCAAGAAGTTATCTTTGGGACAAGCTTGATTCAAATACCAAAATTTAGTACAAACATGAATTGTGCCCTATTTTTTGTTCATAGGGATAGGGTTGGATACCTAGGAGGTATGTGCAATCGAATAGATGAAATTATCTTTATGAATCTTAGCTTATTGATCTCAACTTTGATGGCCATTTATTTGGAAGGGTGAAGGGGTATCTGCTTCTGTTGGATAGGTGACACGTTGGACCATGTGTTGATACAATGTTCAACAATGGTAGGATAGACTAGTCCTACCATTTCTGCATAAGACTAGGAAAATATGTCCCAAAAATCTTGAAAGAGAGTATTTTATGAAAGAACCTACTCCTAGGAATATGCTGCTCTGAGGAGGATGTCTTTGGTGACACTTGGTTTGACCAAAATGTCCACTTTGATGGTAGAGAAGATATTGGCCATGTTTCCTTCTTTGAAAGCATATAGTTCTGGGATTAGGTTCTTGAACCCATTGATATGCCTCGGGGCATTGAATTCTTTGTTTTCAACTACAGATATATAGGAAGACATGGAAGATTGAAATTCCTCCTAAGGGAGGAAAAAAGAACAACAATGCATCACGTCCCAAGGGTAGTTGGGTGCAATCATCACCTATATAATGTCTTTGTCTAAATGGAATACATGGGAAGCGAAAGTGAGAGACGTCTGAGAGACATGAACTAGTTGGGTTGGAATTTTGGCCCCATAAATATCGCATGTGTGTGATAGTTTTCTAGGTGCAGAGTTACCTATGGATGTCGATACTACATAGACATAGTGAGACATTAGCCATTGGGAAACTACGACCTTGCTCGCAAATGGGTGGCAAGTATCAATACTAATGGGGAAGGAAGGTTAGACTAGAAGTATAGGACCAATGGCTATGGAAATATAGTCAATTTGCACACAATTATGTGTTTTTTTCTCTCCAAGAGGAGGGGGGATTTCTTGTCAAGGGATTTTCAGGGAATTGGGTGGGATAGGAGGTGAATTCTCCTATCATCGATGTACCAAAGAGGTAATAAGGGAATATGATGGTTTGTACTCCTATTAGGAGGAGTTAGGTGAGCCATGGGGGTTGACCATAATGATAGGGTCTCTCATTGAAAGGAGAGACTCTCAAAGCCAACTAATCTTGATCATGCAATGGGTTCAATACTCAATAATCATTGGGTAGAGGTAGGTGAAGTGGTTTGATTGCCTACAAAGTGCGTATGGGAAACTATTCCTTGAGTTCATTGAGGTGGACATGTAGTAAATAGTGGAATAATCCATCTCAGTGACTGATGTCATTTGGTTGGGGGGATTTGGAAGAGTTGTTTAATGGACTGTAGCCAACGTGTCCTGAAACTGTGCTAGGCTGGGACAATGGTGAGTGTAATGGTCATATGCTAAACATATGGTGCAAGGGTGATTTGTGCACAATTTATTGTTATGCATTATGAGTGATTCTTATGTAGGTCTTATAGAAGTATCAATGGTGGGAGGGGTGGGTAGCAGTGGTGACGCCTTTAGTGTTTGGATAAGGTTCCTTAACTTGGGAAGTGTGGGGCATAGGTTCATAGGGTGACCTAGGGAATTACAAAGTGCATAGAGAGTAGGTACCTAAGGTGTAGCTTGAGTATTGTGCCCCCCTTCTTTCTTCTTCTTTACCCCAATGTTTTTACTCTTCCCCCCAGATGTATGACTAGGTTCTCTTGGTGTTGGGTTAACAAGAGTTTGTACTAGTTATACAACAGTTTGAGGTGAGGATATAGGCACTGGTACCATAGGTGGAGGTTTGAGGTACCACATAGATATCCCCAACAAAAGGTTAGGGAGACTGGGTGTGGTGATCACTTGATATGTTGTAACTACCGATAGTGGGTAGAAAACTAGGATCTAGGTGAGGGGGTGGGAGATGGAATCTATGGGAGGTGGTTGGTCATTCATAAATTATGGCTTGGGGACAGATGAGGGGGAATATGGTTCGACCATAATAGATGCAATGGTGCACACTTGAGTAGAATCTAGGGGTGAAATAGAAGGTGGTTCACCCTAATAAGTGCCAAGGAGCGAGGAGTCTTTAAATATCCCTTAACCCATTTCAATGAATGATGGGAACTTGTGATGTACCCCAATGAGGGGAAGAATGTTATCCAAGTTCACAACTGGGCATGGTTCACAGTGTTTAAGTTGGTCTACTGTGATGACCTTCCCATTGTGAATAACTACATCCTAGGAGGATATTGTCGTCCAAGGAGGCATCTATGACCTTGATGTCAATCAAGACTATTTTTCTTGCTATATCAATGGGGACATTTTGGAAAAGGAACTTGGGTTGATATGAATGACCATTGTAGTCCTGAAGGGCGATAACATAGGGGGTAAGCTTAGGGGAGCCTATATTTTTCTAGATGTTCTTGGACATAATGCAAGTAGATGCCCCCTCATCTATAATGCATCAATGAATGGTAATGTTTTTTACTGTCATCAGGATTTAGAATGAGACCAAGGTTGGGAGCTTGGGTTCTGAGTTATCCAAATCAAATGTGATGAGGTGTGAATAAAAATGGTCAATTTCCCCCAATGTTGACAACAAATATTTCCTTTAAGAGGGATAGGTTTGTAGGACCTCAAGTGTAAACATGGTTGCAAGGGATTGATCTAAATCATTTGATGCTATAGCTATAAGTGGCCCTAGCATGAGGTTTATGAGAAATACACCATACAGGAACCTTTGGTACTCTAGGAGTAGGGTCACCACTAGGACGTGGAATTATTAAAGGCATTCTAGCCAGTGATTAGGTGGCATCTGATGTGGTTGAAGGGAATTCACGAGGCATATTGTACTGATGGATATGAGTCTACAAAAGAATGTTTGTGAATTTCATGAAGATGATAAAAAATCATAGGATCTCTATGTTGAGCTTGACTTGGGTTTGGGTATTTTCTTGTGGGTTGGGAGGAATTATCAGTTTCCTATTGGTTAGCCACAACTACTTGTTGAGGGAGGGGGTTGTATAGTACTACTAGTTGTAGGGGTTGATAGAAATTCTATTAGGGAGGTGTTGTGCCTTGAGGAGTAGGCAGACCTTGGTTGGACATTGATTCTTTCATTCATTTGAAATTTAGAATTTGGGGGCAATGGTGAGTATAGTGACCATACTCACCACATAAGGCATAGGGAAACAATTTTGTACATAGAATATTTTTCTTCCCCTTTTTCTGTTGGTTGTCATTATTATTATCATCATTTTGATTTTGGTTGCTAGCATTAGCATTACCCCCATCATTGTTGTTTTGGTTATGGGGGTTTCCCCCCTATCCTTGGTTTCCTTTCTATTTGATATTCCCCTTCTTCTTCCCATTTTTTAAGGCGTCATGGGAATAAGTAGATTTAGTTGTTCAAATACTTGAATTTGTTCAGCTAGCAAAGGTTGAACAATGTTGATGATGGTGTGTTGTTGCACCTATGGGGGTGCAACACTAGCTTTTTGAGGACCAGGGAATGGGTAATAAGACCATGAACACCTCCCAACACTAGTGGGAGGAATAAAAAGTGTCGAGAATGCCAAGGTGACAAATGGTATCCTACGATTTTAGACTTGTGGTGAGTGAGTGTTTTCTTAAGTGGAAGATGATAATCAATGTTTTTTAATAAAATGGATTAATCAAAGAAAAATACTTGAAACAAACTGAAGCAATTGAGCTACTTAATGCAACAATATTGGTATTTCATTCTATGGTAGTAAATATTGTGATAGGATGAAATATTTCACATGAGGGTGTGAAAAACAAAAACACATGTTGTACCAACCTAATGTCCTTCCACCTAAAAATATAACTAGGTATTCCAATAGTTTTGACGACAGGGAATGAATCCACTAGAAGAGGACTAGTGAAAGTGTTAAAAGATTAGTTATAATGAGCAATATTGGGGGCATGTTCCAAAGGAACTAGTGACATTTACCAATAACCGGTCAAAATATGACCCAGGTGCAGTCACATCGTAAAACTACCACCTCTGAGAAAATCCTATGTTTTGGCCACTAAGTAACCTCCTTCAAGTGAGAGCAGGGGACTCTTAGTCTCAAATGATGATCATGGGCCAAAATCTTGACAAGATTAGGGTGGTTCAAGTAGACTCATAGGAACAACCAAACCCAAGCCTTTTCCCCTTCATGAGTATCTCCCTACCTTGGTGTAGCACACTTGATATGGATGATTTGAAGAATCCTTGAAAAAATTCTATGCTTGAAACGAAAAGTGATAATAGGGGGTTATTTGGATACCTACCCCTAAAACCCTAGCCAACACTAAAATTATTTTGTGACTCCATGAGGGACAAAATTTTTAGTTTGTTGGTTAGAGTTTTCTTTTAAAAGTTTGGAACTATGGTCATGAACCAATTCATTTTTCTTAAGCATGTGATGAAGGATATTTTTAGAACTCCTCAATTTTTTTGATTCTCCTAGATATATTTTGGGTGAAGGGACAAGAGAATACTCAAGAGAGGGGAATTTTCCAAGTCCTTACTATGTGAGTGAAATGTGTGTAAGTGGAAAGTGTGCAAACTTTATGAAAGAAATTGTAGCATGTGGATGTCATGGGGTCCTTTACTCTTACCTAATTACGTTCTAAGCATGAATTGCAACCTTGCAAAATTGAAATTTCTTGAAAATGAAACTAGCCCTAGATTGTAAGAGATGTGGACATTTCGGGTCCTTTTTTCCTTTAACTCCCTAGTTTTTTTTTTTTTAATCTTGTAAACAAAAATGAATATTTTCACATTTGAGGGGACTTTAATCCAGCTAGTTAATGCCTAAATGATTTGATTGCAAATGTTTTTGCTTAAAGATAAACAAGAAAAATGTTTGCACTTTTGGGGTGTTTACTCCAACTAGTTAATCCCTAAGCATTTTTGTGAGTTGCAAGGGAGATGAAGAAGCCTCCAAACCATTCTAATCTACTAAGGCCACTAAAGAGTGTGAGGTAGAGAGACACTAAGGAAAAAGTATTGCTTCAAGTCCCACAAAGAACAAGGTATTAATATTTTACAACTCCAATATAAAAATTCATGTACAAAATAATGCAATTGGCCATCGTCATGGCAAGGAAAACAAGAGAAACTTGGTTCTTTCTTCCCCCTACCAATGTAGATTAGTCAATTACTATGCAATGATGAATCTAAAGACTAAAGATTGTGAGCTTACAATTTACACAAAATTATAGGATAACACCTAGTTCTAACTCTGATTTAAAGTGACTACTAAAATAGTAAATAAATTGACATGGATAGCTCTATATGTAGACAGTCGCACATGTTTTTTGAAAGAAGAATGGTTTAGACATGGGACTTGTGCATGTTGATGGAAACAAATGTGCAAGTTACTCTGTGGTAGAAATATAAATTCCATGTTGATAAAAGTTGAAAAATGTTTTTTAGGTTGTGGAAAATATGGTTTGAAGAAATACAGGACAATGGTAATTAGAGAAAAGGTTCTAACATCCGATGTAGAGAGAATTATGGGTTAGAAACCTACTGGAGTTTCCAATTTGTTTGATATTTTTTATCACATGGGTGAGCCAAAATCCCTTTCTATAGCAAGGATGCAAACTACATAATAATCAATTGTTAGAATGTTAGTCCAATCAAATGAGCGCTATTGAAAAACATAAACAAAACAAAACAAAATAAAAAAGAACCATGAACTTTTCATAAAGAAATACAAGGGAAGCAACAATATTCATAAACCAATGGAAAGACCTTGTAATTTTCATCGTAGAGAATGATTTGAGCTTATGGGATCTACCACTCTTGTTGGGAGGTTTCTTTGTGTCTCCAATAGAATTCTCTCTCTCTCAAGTGAAGTGAAGAAGTGTATTTGGCTCTTCAATGGAAGAGTCCAACTACAAGCATGTGGTTATAGATGAACATGATAGATATTAATATGAAGGATCTCAAGAGATATCTTAACAACATAAATTTACAATTTCTTCTCTTTGAAATGTTGTTATATGGTCTCCAATTTGTAGGCAATCTTTAAGCTTAATTAGAACTAGCTTCAAGTGTGAATGGTCCACATTTAAATTGTAGCTCCCCATGCCTAAAGGGACATAGAACCACTGAAGGACTACCCTTCAATGGTGATGGAGCTCTAGGCTCTTTGGTACATCAAATTTAGAGTACCTTTGATGGGATTTCATGCATTCATTAGATTGAAGGTGGTTAATTTTGTTGGATTTATAGATTTGCATGGCTATTGAAGGAGTATCCATGAAAATCACACAAAATGCTAACAGGGAAGCCACACAAATGAATAAATACCCATTTTCCATAGTTTTGGTTGCTCTTCTAAGGTGGTGTATGATTTCTATGGAGCAACACTTTGTTACGATGTGTTTATGACATTCCTAGTGATCACTTGTATAGCTATGTGAGTGATTTTTAGATGATAACAAATGCTAACACAAATTTTGTAAGGAAGGGTTTGAAAATATAATTCATCAAGCTTTGAAATGTGGAAGGTGCATTAGTGAGGCCAAACATCATCACCAAAAACTAATAATTACCTTCATGTGTTCTAAAGGCTCTTTTGTGGATGTCTTCTTACCTCATTCTGACTTGATGATATCTAGAATGAAGATCCAACTTGGTAAAGAAAATTTCTCATTGCAATTTGTTTACTAATTCATCAATGGATGGAATAGGAAACTTATCTTTAATGGTTATTTTGTTGAGCTCTCTATAATTTAGACACATACGAAGCCTGGTGATAGGTCAAGATGGCAGAATATGATCCTCTTGTGGACTATAATGATGACACACTTTCTGAAGATGATGAACTTTTTGTACATGTGGAAAGTGGTTTGAGACACATGCAAGAGATTAACAATAATGTTTTCCCTCTAGAGGGTTCGAGCAACCTTCCTTGCATTTCAGGTTCCTCTAAAGATTGGAGGGTTATGAATACTAACCCAGGGAAGTCTAGAAGTTCTGAAGACTTACCTTCAGGTGAACCCCTACTTGAGATGAGCTCTCAACCCCATCTAGAGGTCAATTTTACTTCAGTTGTGGAGGGGACTTTGGGCCCTTCTTTTCCCTACGAGGAGGCTTCGAAAGAGTGAGGAGGTGATGAAGGAAGCCGTGATGCATCCCTGATTAGTCGGGAACATCATGAACAACCTAAGGAGGATCTGGGATCCAAGAAGAAGAAAAGGAAAGTGATAAAATTGTGAGGGAGGACTTCCTCTTTGGTGGTTATAGGGAAATACCTCTGTGCGGAGCAAGTAGGTCTTTTGATTGAAAAAACTATCATTGGAAAATTCTTGGGCCGCTAGGAAGATATGGATAGTTTAAATCAAAGGATTCAAGGGACATGCGTTCTAGATCTGGGATATGGCTCCATTTTCCATGTAATGCCCCATATTATCAATAATAGTAAATAATTATAATAATGAATAATAGTAATAAATAATATTGATAAATATAATAGTAAATAATAGTAATTATAATAGTAAATAATAGTAATAAATATAATAACAATGATAATAAATAAATAGATAAACAAAAGTATAAAAATAGAAGAAAGAAAAAATATAAAGTAAAAGAATTTGTAATTGATCGAAAAAGAATAAATAAAGTGAACAGATAAAATCTGAATAAATAAAAAGAATTACTCTATTATGAATAAAAAGGATAAAATAAGAAAAGATAAGTTAAGTTAAGATAAGAAAAAGGGAAAGTTTGCATGGTGACAAGTGACACTCGTGCATGGAAAGTCTTGCATGGATATGTAAGAGAGACTTTATATATTTCGAGGGGGATAAGGAAGTAATGATTTTTTTCTGGTGCAATTGACAACTGGCATAGTGGGTTGATTGAGGGCTTGGGGGATCTCAATTGCGTAGATTGAGGAGTTGGTTGGGTGGAGAGTTGTCCCCTACACTATTGTTGCAACATGTAGGATCAAAGCTTGAAGCACAAGGTATCGATAGGTATAGAGTTAAAGTAAGTCAAGGTATTCAGTTCTTAGGTAAGCTCATCATCACTCCTATGTCTCATGAATTATATGATCATATGCGATTATTTTTATTAGTTCATGATTGTAATTTATGTTCTTTAATATCCACTAGGTACTAATTTTATGTATTAGAGGTTTAAGGGCTAGCATGGCCATTACATATAGTATCAGAGTCTGGTTGCAACTCTTGAGGCCTATGATTCCTTATGAAACCATGTGCATGTTTAGTTTTGTTAATATCTATTATACTTTTACCCTGGATTACATGGAAAAAAATACCCTCTATAAATTTATGATGGTAAATTAATTAGATTACCCTTCACCCAATCTTCAATTCTTGACTTACGTGCTCAAAT
The DNA here is from genome assembly GCA_009831015.1 of Picea engelmannii. NCBI lineage: Eukaryota > Viridiplantae > Streptophyta > Pinopsida > Pinales > Pinaceae > Picea > Picea engelmannii. The sequence goes on along the minus strand of ML822476.1, from coordinate 199,061 downwards.
TTTATTAATGTTGTTTTCCAATTATAAAAGCCGTTTGAAGAGCGAGTAATATACAACTTGCTATGCAACATTACCGCTGTGACAGAGGATATATACATTGTCGAATATACCAAAGTGATCTGACAATGTATATACCGCTTACCGCAACATTCGATGCTGCATAGCAAGCTGTATATTGCTTATCCGCTTGAAATGTATCTATAGATTCCATCATTTCGTTAAATCTAGGGTTGAATATTGTATGGACACCTTTCAATTATACTCATACCAGTTGTGTGTCAGTGTATGGTTACATTTCAAATTTCGAGTAACAGTTTAAAAATAAATGAGGGTACAATTTAGTTGGCATGTGAAGAAGAGTATAACTAATAATAACTCTTCTAGCTTTAATTGCAACTCTTCTATTTTATCGCCAACAACTTGGGAAGCGCATCTCAAATCTCTTCTACTCTTAACCAAAATACCCAAAACAATTGCTAAGAACATTTCTCTCTAGGAAAAAGAATAAAAATGGGCATTGTTTAATTGTTCTATGTTGTTGTTTTTTTTTTTTGGAATCTGGTAATACATATTTATACGAAATCACAATTTTCTGTTGTTTAAATTGAATTTTTAAGTGTAGAAATGGATTCAGCTTGAACACTCAATTATACATAATTAATCACTCAAATATGCTAATTCAACAATTCCTCTCCAAATTTTGAACGAAAAAAAATATTAAAAAAAAAACCAAAACATAAAACAGTGATACTACCTCATATAAAATGTAAATGTAACCCTAGCTAATATCATTCAACGATTAAACTTTTGGCCTCGAAAATGTACTCCTCCGTCAAATACTCGATACTGGAATCTTAGTGCATGGAGTTTATCTTGCGAACAATAAAATTCCAGAAGATTTAGTTTTCACTACTCAATCTGAATGTTCTCAACATGAAGTTAGCAGCTTTGACTGAATAATATAATTACAAGAAGGGAACAAAAGTCTAAGATCTTCCAATAAAATTGTTGATTTTATCCCATTAAATTTTGATCGATTTATAAATCGAGTACATGCATTGACAGTTGTAACTCTTGATAAGAGGATAATAAATTAGTAACTCTTGATAATGGATGTGGATTTATTGACACCTGCAAATAAATAAATCCAACTTAAATGAATTAAAAATAAAAAGTTATCAACACATTTTATTTTATTTGACATATAAATTCCCCTATAATTTAGGGATGTATTGGCATGTGAAAATTGATTAAATGAATTATTTTATTTGACATATAAATTCCCCTATAATTTAGGGATGTATTGGCATGTGAACATTGATTAAATGAATTAAAAATTGAATTATTTTATTTGACATATAAATTCCCATATAATTCAGGGATGTATTGGCATGTGAACATTGATTAAATGATTTAAAAATAGAAAATTATAAATGCATTTAATTTTATTTGATATATAAATTCCCCTATAATTTAGGTTTAAGGTAATGCAGGACATGTGAATGGTTTGGTATATTCATTTTAATTTTTTCTTAAATAATAATCTTTATATTAGTGTTGTACATATCTTTTTAGTTTTAGTAAAGTTTGGAAATGTATAAAGTTAGTTCACTTAAGTCCACTTTTATTAAGATGTGAATAATAAAGATAATATAAAAAAAATAACTGAATAAGGTTTTCTAGAGTATGATGTTGTTTTCCTTTTAAGTTAATATTTGTAGTAACGATCTTTTGTTTTAAGCATCATCTTATCTTAAGCATGGTCTTGTGGTTCTTTTCTATTTTGATGTTGATTGGATGTCTTAGATTAAGGGACAAATTTTATTTTTTTTGTGTTCATGGGTGGTGAGTAATTGGAAGTTGTAGAAGGTTTAAGTAATATTATTTGATTTGAAGATAGTAATGAGGTATATTAATAAAATAAACGAATGTAATGTAAAGTTATTATGATATACAATTATAGTGTGTCAACAAAGGAACTTTAGTAATCATTTTATATACTAGTCATCTTTCATAGGGTAGGGTATTTTTGACAAGCAACATTTTTTTCTAATTATTTGATAAGCAACATTTTTTTCTAATTATTTGATAAACAATATTCAAAGATGGATGTTTAAATGAGTGATATTTTTTTGGTGATAAATTATTTGTTTGTTTTATTAAATTACTGATTGTGTATATGGTTAGTTGGTTAAAGAAATAAGATTAGTAATTAAGCCTTTGAGTTATGCTTAAGATATTAAGAAATGAATTTTGTTGAATATGTTTAATGGAAAGAAATTTTATGGCATTTATTTATAAAACAATTACCATATATGTTAAATGTTTGTTGTGGCATTGAAGATATTATATTATCAATAATGGTCAACATATTTTAGGACATAAATAAGGTAAATTGTGATAGTGACATGTAAACTTAGACTTTGTTATCAATAAGAACCTTAATCGATGAACTTTGGAACTGTTGGGAATTAGATGTAAACTTGGTGCATAGAAATCTACTAGGAAACTTAAGGTTTATCCATAGTGGAAGTGAGGGATGTAGGGTTAGTACCATATTTTGATTCCTCACCCCATCGCGAGAAGATCTAGCTAATGAAATGACAACCTAGTGATAATGATGTGACTTATTGATTAGCCCCAAGGGCTAGCTTGAGTGGTTTTGAGCTAGACGTGAAGCTATCCCCAACGGAGGAGGTCATGGGTTTGAATCTCTTGTTCCCCCTTGGGGTTAGGCCCCATAATAAGGGCCGATAGTTTACCCTGTTTACCATCCACAAAGTGGGGAAGTACTCGAGGGTTTTCCACAAATTCTTACCTCAAATAAAAATGTGACTTATTGATTTAAGATAGGATGTGAATAATGAGAATTTTTTGAGATGGAATCATAGTGATTGTTTGAAATATGAGGATTTTAAGGCATAATGAAAGGATTATTTTGTCTTGTGAGATGTTTAATGATGACATGTGTGAGCATGTGGTGTATTACTATTCAATATGTCGTGATGACAATGATGTTGTGACATGCAAGAGTTAGCATGTGGATTATTTCTTTGAGATGTTGATATTATGATTATTACTAATGCATTGGTTGCATGTTGTGAGGTGGTGATTGTCATGTCATCCACCAGTGGACCGAGAGGGCCGATTTATTTGATGATCTCTTGAGAGCCCATACCTATGAGGGACAATATTTACAAGTAATACCATACGGGTCGGGGACAACTAAATAAACTAGTCTATGCGAGTGGTTCTTTTGCCTAGTGAGACCGTATTGAAAAGGCCATAGTGCTTGATATATAGTTGTGATGACGGAGTCCTGAAGAATGACTGAAGTGTTCCTCGTCGGTGGTGTTGTGGGATTAGACTTCAATGCCTGGGGTTGTGTACTCGAGGGAGGATAAGGAGGGAGTTTGGTCTATCCTTTCAAGATGACTGGTGTACGAAGGTATTGATCGAGATGTCCGGTGTATGTGAGTATCGATCCAGATCACTGATGTACTTGAGTATCGATCCAAATTCATGCTTGGGAAGATGAAGTCTGGTGCCTAGAGCCCTTATAGATCAAGATGTCTTGGTTTGGTGCGATCAGAGCTCAGATGGACAAGATAGGGTCTCGTGTCTAGAACCCTGAGAGACCGAGAGACTTAAAGCTTGGTTCTGAAAGCTGAGAAGAAAAGATGGAGAGTATTCGTGCTTCCCCAATGGGGATTGGAATTTTGATGCCTAATGTAGTCACTTGGGTAGCTTTATACTAGTTCAATAGAGGGTTTTGTGGATTATGTGGGGAGAAAATTAAAAATTTGTGCTACATGGATTGTAGTGGGAGATCAAAATACTGAATTTTTTCATAAATATGCAAACTTTAGGAAGGCCTCAAACTCAACATAGGAGTTAAAGGATGCAGAAGCAAACAATGTATTAGGGTTTCATGTGCTTCCAACTCTTGGAACGAATCATTTTTCCAAGCTTCTCAAAGAACCTGACCATAACAATATCCTTGAAATTCTCAGGGTTATCTCCTACTAGCCAAGGAGGATTTAAGAAAATGATAAAATTTCACTCTTCTAGCCAATCTCTATGGATGAACTTCAAAAGGTAGCACACTCCTTCAAAAAGGAATGAAGTCTTGGATTGGACAAGTGGCCCATTGAATTCTTCCTGGAATTTTTTGATATTTTGGGTGAGGACCTTCCCAAAATCATGGAGGAAACTAGATTCGAAAATGTATGAACTCTACCTTTTTTTCTCTTATTCCAAAGCAATACCACCCAGTCTCCTTTGATGGGTTTAGGATAATAGCCTTGTGCAATTGTACTTATAAAATCATATCCAAAGTCTCGACCATGCAAATAAAACCATTTCTATCAAAATACATATCCATGGAATGGTTTGGATCCTTGGAAGGGCAACTAATACATGAAGAAATATGGTCGACACAAGAGAGTCTTCACACTATTAAGATGACTTCTAATCCCTCTTTCGTATTAAAGATTGACCTATCAAAAGCCTATGACCACGTCTCCTGGTTGTTCCTCCGTCTACTTTTATCACATATTGGCTTCTCTTATGATATGGTTAATTGTATCATGTGCTGTGTAACTATGGCCAATTATGTTGTTTTAATAAAAGGTTCAGCCTCATCATTCTTCAAAGGAAGAATCTTGAAGGTCTTGGTCGATGTTGCATGTGCAGGAATTCTGCAGAAACAATATCTCATCTTTTTTTGTACATTTCCCTTCACTCTCTCAGTTTGGAAAGATATTGATTTTCCTATGAAAATGAAATCGCTATGGTCTCTCCCCTTAGTTTTGGAAAATATCAAAATTTGGTTGACTTGAAAGGACCTCAAGCCATTCAGGGAAATTCCATTTCTTGTTCTATGGAACATCTGGATAATAAGGAATGAGTGTAACATAGTTACCAACTTAACGAGAACTCTACAGAGTTCTCGTTTTTTTGGGGGTCAAATTTTTAACCCCGTTTTTAAAAATGGTGCTACCGGTAGCACCCCCCTCCCTTTTTAGGTGTTTTTTTGATATTTTAAATTTTATGATACATAAAGTTTCCACTTTTTTGTTTTTAAATGTTTGTTTTTTCATTCATTTTCAAATTGCTCATTTTTTTATTTTTTTTCTCAATTGTGGGTTTTCATCTATTTTCAAACTTTTCTATTTTTATTTATTTATTTATTTTTATTCAATGGTGTTTTTAATCATATTTCCATGCTCCATCCAATGTTAAAAATGTTGTACACCATTCGTTTTTTTAAATTAAGATTTTTCATATAATTATGTGTCCTTAATTAAGTTATAGTTCCATACTTTTTAAATATAGTGGAAAATATCATTTTTAACGCATTGTTTTACCTTTACTTCAATACATAGAAAATAATTGTAATTAAATAAAATTATTTTTAAATATTTACCAAAAATCTATAATTCATTTTTTTGGGATCAATTAAAAACTAAAAAAATTGAAATTTACCGAAATAAAATAAAAATAATAATAATAATAATAATAATAATAATAATAATAATAATTATATTAAAACAAAACATTGAAGAAAAACCTAAAAAAACTAAAGAGGAAAAAACCATAAAATTAAAT
>ML822476.1:171922-191868 GCA_009831015.1 Picea engelmannii | reverse complement strand
AGCCCATGGTTGAAAAAAGTTGTAATTTTAACCCGATTACAAAAAATGGTGCTACCAGTAGCACCACTTTTTGATTTGGGGGTTGATTTTAAAGTTTGTTTGAGAAACCATTTGATCCTTTAAGCCCATGCTTGAAAAAAGTTGTAATTTTGACCCGGTTACAAAAAATGGTGCTACTAGTAGCACCACTTTTTGATTTGGGGGTTGATTTTCATGTTTTTTTATGCAAAAATATGGGTTTTAAGGGCTAGAGTTCTCATTTTGAGGTCACCGTTCTCATTAAGTTGGTAATTATGTTGTGTGTCTTTGAGGATCATGAGGGACTGATTTTCTTGGTAGCTTCTCAAGCAAATTCATTATTTCCTTATCTCCAATCCATTATGAAAGAAACAAATATCAGATCAACAAATCCACCTCAAATTGACAAATCAATACCATGGGAGTATTTTGGCGGCGCCAGTCAACAACAAGGGGCAAAATATATGGGGCTAGATATTTATTGTATGTGGATGAAGCCTCCTTTTTCTCAGGAAAGGTAAGGCATTCATAGGACAAGGATCAAATAATCCAGGGGAACTTACAACACTCTTCCTCCTTTTGAAATCAACTCTAGCAAAGGGAATTATGACATTACAAGTTTTCGGTGACTCTGAACTCACCATACGATGGGTGGAATATGATCTCTATATAAAAATAACCGAGATTCTCAAATTGGAAAAACATTTAAATGATATCTCCTTAGTATTTCATTCAATGAATTATGATATTGTCTATAGACAATTCAACTCCCTAGTAGACTCACTGGAAAAATAAAGTCTTTCTAGTGCAATTTCTATAGTGACCAAAGTTGAAGTAAGGGAGGGGTCTGATATTTCATTGAAGTCCTTCCCCTTGAATGATATTTAGGTCTGTTTTTCTTTTAAATGGTATTTTTGTTGAAACTTCACATACTGAAAATATGGGTCTATATTTAAGTATAGAGGTCCTCTATCATGCCTATTATGTAAATGAAAATCAATAATTTTTTGTAAATAAGTCTTGTCAGGTAGTCTCGATGATTTCATTATTTTTGAGTCTTGATCAATGATCATTGAACAATGTATTTACATTTCTATGTTGGAAATATAAATGCGATTTTTTCCCATGACAAATCCGGACACATACGCCATGAACATTCCTTTTTTTAAAACATCACTATTGGTGAAGAGAAATAACTTTGGCTAGGTTGAATGATGATATCCTCTAACATTTCTTGAACCATATGCTCAATCTCATTCTTTTGTGCATATGGGTACTTGTAAAGTTTGATGTTAGGTGGTACATTTCCTAGTTGCAAATGAATACCATGGTCATGATCTCAAGTAGGTGAAAGACCTTTAGCCATATCTCCAAATACCTTGGAATGATTGTCGATGACTTTTTGGAGATCCAAGGGAGTAAAGGGTCTATATGTTCGAACATCTAGTGAGCACAATTGTGCAATTACACCATGGTGTCCCCTTTTTAGAAATTTTCTCATGCTATTAGAGATTATCATTTAGAGGGTTTCACTTGGATACCTCTGATTTCAATTTCCTTTCCTTTCGAGGAAAATCTCATGAAAAGTTACTAAAAATTAAGAGTCACTGTTCCTAATGATTGTAAACATTGGACCCATAATACAACATCAACACCACCCTTTTGGAATGCAATCATTGGACTATCCAATAAATACTGCCTTGTGTTGAGTTAAATACTATGGCACTTCCATGAATAATTTATGGCGCCTCCATTTACAATCATTACTTGCAACTCTAGTGCTAGATATATAAAGCAATTGTGAAGTTTGGCTAATTTGCAGTCAATGATGTTATGGGTGTTTTGTGGGTGCTACCATAATCAATCAACAATTTTACCTTTTTCTTTTTGATATATCCTTCTATCTTGAGAGTTTGAGGAGTGTCGATGTCAACCAATGGATGAAAAGATATTGTTGGAGTATTATCTTCCAATTCTAGATATTGTGATGTATTTAGTTCTTGATCTTCTTCCTTTTCACAATATATGTAGAATAATTTCTTCTCATCGCATTTATGCCCCTCATTATACTTGTTTTCACAATTGAAACTGTTATAGCAAGATTTGCCTCACCCTATGAAAACTTGCAGAAAAGGCCTTTTTCCCATTTCCCTATGCAGACTTGAATTCCCTTTATGCAAATCCCAGAGCTAAAAACATTATTTTTCCACATATACATGCCCTACCTATTGTACAACATGCGTATATGTAGGTTGCACCACTACAACCCGCGTACATTGGGTTTTGTGCCCAAAATTAAAAAATGGTGTCGGGTATCCATGTCACATCACGAGATCCATGCTCCTTGACCTTCCATATACTGGAAACGTTCCGAATCGGCACTTCAGTTCCACTTGAAGGCTATAAATGGGTCAAATACGAGCTATGGAAAAAAGGAGAAGAATTCAACTTTGAGAGCAAAGTTACTATGGAGAAATTATTCACTTCATATTGAGTCTGCATCCCTTTGTCCTTTTAAGTCTAGACACATTGTTCAACCCCCAAGCTCTTCCCTACTTGATTGAGAACCTCATTGTCTCTCTTATATGAGCTTGCCTTTGGTGGAGGATTGAAGTGGTGGAGGCCCAACTGGAAGGGACTTAGTTTCTCGGTTTCGAACCATGACAACATATAAGTTTTTAATTCATTCACTTCTGTTGATTACATTTTAATAGAAATACTCTTTTCTCGTCCAATCAATATCTTGCAAATATTTGAATTGTTATTCCATGGGCGTATTTGTTATAAATGTTGATGGATTATGCTATTGAATGTGCTAACATTATATATTATCACCATATGCTTGCGTTTCTTGGTTGTTGAGGACAAGTTGCAAGTGTATTGCTTTGAGTCAAGTGCTCAACGATGGACTTCATCGAACGTCCGGACGAGGTAGGCATTTTATCTTGTCTTGCTAGCATATTTTTTTATATAACATACCTGAGATTAGAGTTGATTTCTGCAGTCATTTTTGTCTATTGTGGTTTACCCCTAGCCATAGAGAGATTTTCCTCGTAATAGAATTGATGACCATACTGGGGATATAATCTTCTTTTTCAGGGGTTGGAGTGATTTTCTCCTTAGATTTCTCTCATTTATATTGATTTTCTTATCGTCTGACTGCTTGACATCCTCTGTTCACTATGAGTATGAGTTTCTTAGGCCTCTCCTTAGCCTAGCTTTGTTTTAACACATATATGCGGGTTTTTATTGACATTCATGTACATATGCATGTTGTCCTTTTGTAAGAGGCATATATATGCGCTTTTCCCCTCAACAATCACATACATCACCCTTTGTTGCTTGGTTGTTGGGTTTGATGATTGATGGGTAGGTTTTGATGGTTGATGAGTCTTCTTGGGTCTCTGTTGTGACTGCTTTGTTGCTTGGTTGTTGGGTTTGATGATTGATGGGTAGGTTTTGATGGTTGATGAGTCTTCTTGAGTCTCTGTTGTGACTGTTAAGTGTCTATGAAATGATAATAAACCTTTCTTTGGTTGAATTTTTTGGCGGTGCCTTTCTCATCATCCTTTTCATTTGATCATCCTTGCATCTTGGGCTGGGTGTTTGCTTCTTGATATCCTACTTGGTTTGTCTCTGTTTACATACATTAGAGTTTTTATATCAAGCTGTTGTTCAGTCCTTGCATTTTCATTCCCTTATATTGAAAATACAAAAATATTAGGCATTTTACATTATTGGCATTTGATCTTTTGAGTCCTTATCATTGATCTTAGTACATGTAAAGAATGATTGCATCTTATTTGGAATTGCAGAACTAAATTGAGAATTTCATTTTGAAAAGCATATCATTTATTGGGAATTGAAGTTAGGACTTTACATTGTATTCATATTCATTTATTTTACTTGCTGAGTCATAACATCACTAGTTTCACAACCACACCTTTTTGATTAAGCAAGGCCACTAAAAGTAACATTGATAATTCAAAATTGATTAGTAATTATTTTATTTTTCTAGGGTGCACAAAATAGCTTAGGATTTAGAGCCTTGGAATAGGATTTTGTGAGTAAACTTCTCCAAGGATATTAAATCAACATATGTGTCTGACTAAGGGAGTGGAGAAATCCATTGTATAATTGGTAATATCAGGAAGCTCTGCTTACAATGGAGTTAAGCACAAGGTCGCATGAGGTTGGTTGAAGGGATATCCCTCGATACCTTCTTAGCGTCAGATATATTTCTGGGGATCTATTCGTATATGGGGATCTTGCTAGTACCTTTACCTCTATGAGAGGTAGTGCTTTCAAGGTTTTGGGATTTGTTACCCTGCCCATATGGTGGACCTGACTTACGACTATTCGCCTGTGCATCGGTTATAAAGTGGTTTCTTAGTTGCTTGACTTAGGTACCACATAGGCTACTTGCAGGGGTTATTCTGCAGGTACCCTGGGTCAGATAAGGGTTAGACAACACACAAACTTTATGGAGGATTAAATCTCTAGGGGGATCTGACCAACTGGTTGTTAATCCCACGAGGGCCCTTATAATTGATTCTGATACCTTCGATCTTTAGCAGAGAGTCTCAGGACCCTCTTGGGTGAGGCATACCTACTTTAGGGAGGGAGGCCCCTTTCAGCCGCTTTATCCTGTTTGTGTGCATATTGGCCTTTTGATTTTATTTTGGTGTACTATTTGATTACTAGTTGACCTTAGGATTTTTTTTATATCTCGAGTCTTGAGTCATCGTGGAGCCAGACCAGCTTCCCCGCAGGTCTCGCCACTTGTTACAGTTACCACCACATTTTGAGCCTTTTCTTTCTAAAAGGCGTAAAGTTATCAAATGTGGTACACACACCTCCGCTTATTATACTTGTGATCATACAAGAATGAGTACTAAATCAATTGAGAAAGATACTGGGAGTCCTTCGACTCCCATACCTACTATAGTTAACGGTACCCCTTCGACACCTTCAACCACAATGGTTGTAGTGCCAGAGGTTCCTATCATCACCTCTGCCTGTCCTATAGTGAATTCTCAACCTATATCCATGAACCCTTTTGGGTCTCTTTGTCACTCACCAGACTATAATGATCAACCCATCCCTATGGCCTCTAGTCCTTTTTCTTATGGTATGCCAAATTTCACATTGTAATTTTCAACCTCCATCCCAGTGGTTTGTCAGAATACTAGCATTGTACTTGGGGGAATAACTCCTCCACATACTCCATTCTCATTTTGTGGTACTCATGTCCCTCAAACGATTCCTATCGTTCGAGGCTTTCCTCCTTTTAACCCTAGGTCTAATCCTGTCCCTAATACTTTTGGATGGAGTAATCAACATGGAGGACAAGCTACTGCTTATGATCCATCCTTTAAACCCACCTCCTTTGTACCTATTCTGACCAACATGTTTGGCATGACGAATCCACCTTTATCTTCCAGAGTCACACCTGGAGGAGGTCAATTTCATATCTTGGGCAACCCCCAACCTGGAGCCACTTCGGCTGAGGGAAGTTTTTACAACCCTCATCAGAACATTCCTACTGGAATGATGCCCAACCAACCCCTCATGAATTAGTCTAAAGGAGGGCCTTACAATCTCGGATAGGTCCATGGTGCTTACCAGAACCCTGTATGTGATGCAATTCCCCAACAAAAATATTTCCAAGGAGCTTGGGGCCAGATGCCGCAACCCCATCTCCCTTTTCTGGCCACACTGAATCTGCTAGACTTGTCTAAGTTAATGAATGATCCTGTGTGTCATGACCTGACATGCCCCCCCCGTTCCCACCAAGATTCCTTCAGATATTAAAAAATTAGAGGGAAAGAATGGTGAGGATCCTGGTGATAATGTCACTACTTTTCACCTTTGGTGCTCTTCGAATTCCCTTAACGACGATTATATTCAGTTAACATTGTTTCAATGAACCCTCATGGGGGTCACCATGAAATGGTATATCGATTTACCTAGGGGTTCATATGGAACCTCTAGTCAGATGGTCTTAGTATTCCTCAACCACTTCCAATTTCCATTTCGTTACGATGTTGGCTTAGAAATTCTATCGACCTTACGCCAGGAAAAATCCACTCATGTCTTAGATCACATACATGAGTCACGTAGATGGAAGAGGTTGATAAATACCTGCATACCCCCAGAATTCCTGCTAGAGTGGTTCCTCAAATATCTCTTGCCTTATATTTCGAAGGATCTTTCTACATCCGGGGTTACATCTGAGGAAGAAGTGATTTTTAAATCCCAACAGTTAGATATTATATATGCTCAGTCTGGGATGTTATACAAGATTCTTCCAGACGCACTGAGGTCAAACTATGACCTTAGACAAAATCTCGAGCCTCATGCCGATGGCATTGTAGGCTCCACCAATGTGAAATCTGCAGACTCAGTGATAAGCCATTTGAAATATTTGTCTCTAAACCAGTCTGTAAGAGGGACAACTTCATCTGTGTCCTCCAATCCTACTCAGTCATTTCGTGTACATTCTGTGCAATCGTCGACCAACTCGAATGGTAACCAACAACCGGGAGGGAATAAAAAGAAAGGACATAATAATAATCATAAGCATGGGAAGAATAATAATAAACCCAAGGACAATGGTAATAATGAGAAGTTGAACAATAATGTTGGTGATGGCAAGAAATAAAGGCAGAAGGTAAAGTTTCCCTATGAGCTTTGTACAGACGATCACCTTACCCATTTATGCCCCAAACTCTTAGAAGTTGGGAGGATTTTATCTCTACTGCCTGCTATGTTGATTAATCCTTTTTCACATAACCAACACATGGCCTCAAGCTCCTCGAATGCCAAAAATGTGGAGAGTGGGAGTAAAAACCCACTGATGCAATACAGTGGCCGTTTATGTATCAATATGGTTAAATACGAGGTTAATGTAGCCACTCGGTCTCGCGATTACAGTTCTCCACAGACTGTACATGGTCTAGAGTCTGCCCCTCCTCCAGAGACGCCCTTACACATCGAAAAATTAGAGCCCCCACCTCGTATTATGAAAGGAATACTCAAGCACTCTACCCACAATCCTAATGCTAGAGCCGCCCATAATTACTCTATTGTTGAGGACCTGGGTCAAACCCCTTGTGCGATGTTCGCTCTGGAGGTACTCTAGACACGTCCTTCATAGAGGAATGCCTTTCTATATGAGTTAGGAGCTCTAGATACTTGTGGCTTGAAAGTTATCAAGTTTGACGTCACATATGTGAATCCTCACTTTCCTTACCACGTGGCATTCCAAATCCATGTGGGTTACTCAAAGTATACCATCAAACATACTATCATTGATGAAGGAAATGCAACATGTGTGATGTCCTTGGTTTGTTAGAAATCCCTCGACTCTCTGATGCTTTCTTAGTCTCTGACCATGTTGACTAATTTTGACGATTGTTCCTTCTGCCCTCACAATATTCTTCTTTCATTTCTGGTCTAGTTAGATGGGAAGACGGTAGAAGTGGATGTCGAGGTTGTTGATGCACCCCTCGACTATAACTTGTTACTAGGATGCAATTGGACTTATGCTATGACTGCAATCATATCATCTGTCTTTCGTACTGTTTGTTTTCCTCACGATGGGAAGATCATGACGATATACCAATTGTCCTTTGCATACGCTAGCCCCAATGCATCTGTTGGATCGACGATCCATGTGATCGACAATTCTCAGCCGACAACTGAGAATATAGGTGTCAGAATGTATTCATCCCTTATGGGTACCTTCGACTTCATGGCACCAATTCACCATATATACACCATGTCCAATAGTCTTGTTTCGTCAGAGAGGTCCGTTCCTTTCCGCACTTCCTATTTTAACAATCCTTGGACCTTACCTTCCTTGATGACGTCTTGTGAAGGTTAGTCACATTCTGGAATGGCCATGCCACTATCGACAACAAAGATTGTGTATCAAGCTGTTCTTGACTCTTTTTCCAATCTGGATCCTGTTACCTCACATAAGGACGAGGATGATCCTATTCTAGAGCCTGTGTGGGCCACTTCATCATCTTTTTCACATGACTTCCTCGATGATACTTTTCCTTCGGATGAAGCTATTATTGAGGCCATGAATGGTTCCGAAAAACCTTGGGATGATATGCATCATCACTCTTATTTCCTCCGAGAGCTTGCCATAATCGAGCAAGATGATTTTAGATCTACTTTGAGTGAGATAGTTGGTCACGTCATAGTTACACTTGATAGGCACGACATTTATGCCGAGGGAAACATGGAAAGTATCTCCCCTACCATCACAATCGATATCTCTCGTACTCTAGGAAATATTGAAAATGTATACATCGGTGTAGATTGTTCGCTAGAAGAAATTCTGATCTACACTGAACTCTTCAAGGAATTTTGAGATGTATTTGCTTGGTCATATGAAGAGATGCTAGGAATCGACCCTTGAATTGTCGAACATGAGATTAAAACTTACCTGGATGCTAAGTCTGTTCGACAACGTCTTAGAGCTGTCAATCTGAGGAAGGTCCCTGCTATTAAGGCAGAGGTAGAAAAACTGCTTAATGATGGATTTATCTACCTGATTCCCTTGACTGAATGGGTATCCAATCCCATTCCTGTGAATAAAAATCAAGGAACCATCTATGTATGCATGTATTTTCATGACATGAATAAATCCTATCCTAAAGACAACTTCCCGACACCCTTCATTGATCAGATTCTCGACGAGTGTGCAGGGAGCAAAGTTTTTTCTTTCATGGATGAATTTTCAAGGTATAACAAAATCCAGATTAAACCCGAGGACCAACATAAGATGACATTTATTTTCCCTTGGGGTACTTTCGCATACCGGAAGATGCCTTTCGGCCTTAAAAATTCCAGAGAAACCTTCCAATGTGCTATGACCTTCACATTTCACGATCTCAAGCATATATTCAAAGCCTATCTTGACGATCATGCTACTCACTCCCATAAGAGAGTGGATAACCTTAAGCACCTTCAGCTAGTCTTTGAAAGATGTCGTCATTATCACATCTGGTTGAACCCTCATAAATGCATATTTTGCATTAGGTCAGGTCAACTTCTATGATTTTTAGTCTCTGAGACTGTGATCATGGTAGATCCGTTAAAGGTTGAGGCAATACTTCGATTTCCTCCCCCGCATACTATTCACCAACTTCAAGGTTTATAGGGGAAATATAAATTTTTACGATGGTTTATAGTGAACTATGCCAATATTACTAAGGGTTTCATGCATCTATTAAAGAAGGAAACTCCTTTTATCTAGGATGAGCGAGCCCATGAATACTTCGATGCTTTGAAGAAAGCCTTGGTATCGACGCCTATGCTGAAGTCTCCAGACTACGATAGAGATTAATTTCTTTATGTCATCTCACCCTAAGAGACGATTGGTATGGTGTTGGTTCAGGAGGATGATTAGCTCTGTGAGCATGTCATTTACTATCTTAGTCGAACCTTAGTCGACCCTGAACTCAAATATTCTCATGTTGAAAATCTAGCTTTGGATGTCATTCACGCAGTCCAATGAATATGACATTATGTATTTCTCTACAAAGCTACTTTGGTTTCCGATGTCAATCCATTTCAATATGTCCTTACTAGGCATATCATAGGGGGAAAGTACAATAAGTGGATTGTCATTCTACAAGAGTTCGATCTTGATTTCACTTCCACGAAGTCCAAAAAATCGCTAGTTTTTTCATATTTAATATTTGACTTCGCTTGGTTAGACACGGATGTTATTCATGTTGATTCATTTGCGTATGAAGACCTTTTACTTGTCTCATCATTTGGCCCCTAGTATGGAGATATTGTTCTCTATCTCCAAACTTTGAAGTTCCCTCATCATCTCTCGTGAGATGAATGACGGTGTATACAATACCAAGCTAAGAACTAACTTATCGTCGACGACACTCTATATCACCAAGGAATAGAAAATATCTTGCATCATTTTTTAAATCAAGAAGAAGATAAGTTTTTTCTAAACAACTGCCACAGTGGGGCTTGCGGTTGTCATCTATCCGAGCTTGCAACAACCCATAAAATTTCGTGAGCCGGTTATAGCCATCTATATTTAAATATTATGTCAAAGTAGTTAAGAAGTGTCACCCCTGATAGGTGTTCACTCAAAAAATGTGCTCTCATCCAGCCCCTCTCCATCCATTCATCACCGATGGTCCCTTCACCAAGTGGGGGGTGGACTTTGTGGATTGAAACCCAACTTTGGCTGGGGGACATCAACACATTATCATGGTCGTTGACTACTTTACTAAGTGGGTCGAGGCCATGCCCACAGTTAAATTCGATGGAAATATTGCCGCCTTCTTCGTATTCAATCAAATTATAGCCAGGTTCAGAATCCCGAGTGAGATTTTCATTGATCATGGAAGTCATTTTTAGAATGAAATGATGGAAGAGATAGCATATAAACTGGGGTTTAAGCATAGTCATTCTTCCCCTTACTATCCCCAAGAAAATGGACAAGTAGAGGCCGTGAAAATGTCTCTCAAGACCATTTTGCAGAAAACTGTTAGCCAAAGAAAATCTAACTAGCATATCATGCTTTATCGAACACTTTGGGCATACCAAATCTCGGTCAAGAATTCCACTGGTTTTCTCCTTTCTAGTTAGTACACAGTGTGGAGTCGATCTTACCTATTGAATGCAAAATCCCTTCTCTTATATTGGCAATTGCGCTCCTACCTGATACTTCCGACCTCGAACAACACCTCATACACCTAGAGAGTCTAGATGAGTAGCGTCGAGACACCTCTACGATTATCGAAGCAAATAAAAGACATGCCAAAGTCCAATACGATAATTTTGTCTATCCTCGGCTGTACACTGAGGGTGAATTGGTCCTTCTACATGATCAATCCAAAGAACCACTAGGGGCAGGGAAGTTCAAACCCATGTGGCACGGTCCCTATATCATGTGACATGTCTTAGAAAAAGGAGCCTATGAATTAGAAGATTATGAAGCGAACATGTTGGCTGAGCCTAGGGATGGGCTCTATTTGAAAAGATATTACGCTTGATCCCTAAGCTTGTGTGTAACGTTTTGTATACTAATGTAATTTAGTGTATATATATTTTCCCTTTAGGTTTATCTCCAACTTACTTATCGAGTTTTCCCTTGGTTGGGAAATGTCAACAGAGTCTTTGGTCTACTTAGGATTTGTAGATGGGGCCAGTCATCATACACAGAACTTGGCTTCCACCGCTTGGGTTGTTTACTCACCCGAGGGTCTACTGGTGTCTTTAGGTGGTGTATGCCTAGGGCCATCCATGAATAATGTGGTTGAATATAGCGTCATTATAGAACTTTTGCACAATGAAATTTCACATGGTATTCGATCATTAGAATTTTGTCAGGACTCTCAGTTAGTAGTATGTCAGTTGAATGGAATTTACCATGTGTGTGATCCTACTCTACTCTGACGATTCCTACAGGTACAAATTTTGGAACGACAATTTGATTTTATTACTTATCATCACATACCTATAAGTTCTAATTATGTATCTGATGCATATGCTAATTTTGTCTTAGATTGTCATTTGTCACATAAATAAAATAAAGAAAACATTTTCATCAATGTACACATAGTAACATAAGTTAAGCCGAAGATCCATTTTTTTATATATATTTCAAAAAATATGATGTTATAGTACAAAATTGGGGCTGACACCCTTAATATACATATATAACCGATCATACAATAGTCATGACATCTACACATGTGGTGCCAGATGAGTGCCATGATAGTAGACTATGGAATTTGCGAGACACCAAAAGAGTCGTACCCAAGCACGGGGCACACCTACCACTGCATAGCCTCCGACAGATCCTCCGCTTGAACCATGGGAATTCTCTGCAGCAAACAAGATAGGTTTCCCTGCATGTTTTGAAGAACTCTTTCTGTGTCCCCTCCCTCTACCTCTTATGATGTCGTGGAAGTCCTTCTGGCCATCATGGACCTATGTATGCATCACATACATGTTTAATTAGTACTTAACATCATCCAAAAATATTTTTGTTTTCCTATACAAAAATACAAAAAAAATGAAATATTTAAAAAACTCTGACATGCCTATGTCTCCGTAGGCAGAACCTAGTGGTAATGGCATGTCAGGATATCCTCTGAAGTCAATCCCTACATAAGGGTATTCATCCGGAGCTATCACCTACCGACTCCACCAGAAGAAAAAGTCATCATTGTAGGGTGTTGGCACCCTACCACCCCTTTGAAGCCTCATCACCTCGGTCCACCGTGCCATGGCTGGATCGTGAGTTCCACGCAAAATAATCTCAACTCTAGGTCCCAATCCTGGAAGCCGCTGGAAGAAAAAACTACAAAGGATAGAAGTGAACTCAAAGTTCCTCTTACTACCCAATTTGCATTCTATCAGCTGGCTCTTCATGTTAGCCAACAATGAGGTGAACCAGTCATACACTGTGGGTCGCAAGCACTCCACTGAGTAGAACATAAGTGACCATGATTCCTGGTGCAAAGAGGCCAATCCTATGATCTGTGTCAAAACTAGGACAACAATATTGAGACTAAGATTGTTTATCGCTCTGATTGGGAGTTGGATCTCTACCTTCTCAGTCCCTGCAATGTAATGACTGGCTATGTATTCCTCGATTTTCATGCCACTCCCATATCCTCAGTATTTGAGGTTGACCACCTCACCCCGACGTGACAATATTGTCAAGAAATAGATGTCCTCAACTTCAATCCTTAATGCTTGTCCATCAAGGTTGAATCTCTCACTATCCGGATCCCAGTAGTTCACAATCAACTGTAGCAATCTCACTTGAGCCCTCATGCCTTTGAGAGCCCAAAAATTGTATAGCCCACATCTTTTTAAGGCCATTTAGGTCCCTGTATCTCTCTCCACTGCAACATCCACCTCCTCATGCTCTCTTTCTCTCCACTCTAGCACCATCCTGCAAGAGTCAAACCCTTTTTTGAGTTAGCAACCTTTAAAAAACATTATCCATGGACATATATGCGAGTTGTAGTGTACCCAGTTGCATATAGGGATTCTTATATGCTGGTTGTTTTTCAAACAACCATGTATAAGCATGCATATATGCAACTCGATAAATTGTAGCGCGCTTACATCTAAGTTTTCAAGTTGTGCCCTAAATAACATAAAAAATGAAACCTAATTACAAAATTTAATCCACTGAAAAGAAAGAGGAGAGCAAGATGAATTATCTGGTCTAGACAGTTGTCAATTACGTTGCTCGTATCTACCACAATCACTAGTTGAATTTTGGAGGCAATTTGGTCCAAAATCCACTATTTGGGTAAAAAATACAAATGGTATAGTAAAATTGTTTTTTTTTTTACTATTTACAGCAAATTTTTATCCACTTTAAATAGTTTTGTACAATATTTTTGCCTGATGAACTTATACGATAGTGTATGGATTTGGTTTTTGTAGTTTTATCCAGGGATTCTTGCGGTTTTCAGTGCCATGTTGCCCATTCGTAACTTTGGACAGGTATTTTAGTTACCCAACATATATGATAGTGATCCAATCCATCACGCACACTTTCATTGTCCTATGAATGTTACTCAAATGCTGTAGGTACAAACCCATTTTATAGTGACATGGAACCTTCTATCTGCAACTAGAAGTGTCGTTATCGAATGGTAGAGAATTACCAAACATGGGTACCCTAGTTAGATTCTCTACTTCATTCAGTTCCCATGCAAAGATTTTTGACCATAGGACCTGGAGTCCCTTATAGCTAATACATGACTTTATGTTGAACCTCATTTATTACTCATAAACATGATGAACTATACCTAGAGGACTCCCAAACGATTATGATTTAAGCTCTTTTTCCGACTCGTTTCAAAAAGCGAAAATATTGTTGAGAAAACTTGTCTCTTTCACACTCATAAATTGGATTTGAAAGGATGTCTATTTGGTGCAAGTTTATCCCTTTTTCAAACAAAGTAGACTAATATTGTGAAAAAGGACATTTTTTGGCGTTAAGTTGTAATTGCATCTCATTCTCTTGCTTGCAGTATTGAACCTATTATCGGTTCTCTCTTTTGTGTTATAAGTCTCTCACCTCAGCAATTTGCATCATTAGCCAAGTAGAACCTTGTTAATATCCTTTGCATATTGAAACCCTATACACAGGAGGAAACATTCCCCCGAGTGTCCATATCCCACATGCACCTCCTTGCATTGAGCATTGAGCATAGGTATGTTCCACTGTTGGAACTAGTTTGCTTACTTGTGACAATCGTTTCCTCCGCTGTATCATAACATTCATTTGACTATGAAAAAAAAAAAAAGATGGGTGAGAAGGGAATATTATCTTATAGTGGCAACAGTCGTGTCGCCTTTGAACATAACACAAATTTTTTGAGTCCGCTTGTCATCAAATTTTGGGTTTAGCATGACCTTAGGAAGCTGAGCTCATTATAGAGAGTTTACTCCCCTGACTGGTTACTCTTCTAGTCCCTATGGAGAGTTTGATTGAAGCCTCCTGCATCTCAGAGTTTCATCATTGAGTCTATTCTTCCAGAGTCTTCCATATGTCTCATGCTCTTGTTCAAAGGATTTCTATCAACCTATGTCGGACATTACTTAGAACTCATGACTTTGCATGTCAGACATACCCTCAATGTGTCTTAGAATAACATGAAGCTGTAGTCCTATTGCACACCCTGGTCCTACTTTCCTTATTGGTAGGTAACCGTTAACCCAACAATCGACATTTCATCATTGGTCGTTGACTGGATGGTTTCTCTTGTGTTCGGCAACAAGAAATATATTCACACATTGAGATCCGTGCAATGTCTTGGATTACATTAGCCTTATTGCTGGTTTCCTCACCTTTTTTAGTAGTTTTCCTTATTGGATGCTATTCAAAGGGTCTTTTTCGTGCACCGCTTGCATTTGGCACATGCGAAAGACACATAGGGTCATTGGTTTGTTAACATCTTCTTCGTCCAATTTCCTCCAAATCATCAAGATCTTTCTTTGTACCTCATGCTGAATGACGATAGATGCCTTAATGCTCTCCTTTCAGCGGGTCTCCTTCCATTGACTTCATCTCATATATTCTGGAGACGAGACCTAGAGTCCTATAAGTACCTAGAGGCTTGCAGTCATTAGTGGAAGGTCCTCTTGCCATTGATAGTTGATAATACATCAATGTCTCCTGATCAATGGATTCTTCAAGTGTTCAACCTTGACACCTCTATTCACACTTGTAAGAATGTACTCGGAGCCTTGATACCTACTTTCATTATCAGTAGGTTGTCTCACATTTTTTAATGATATACCTTAATGAACGATAATCAAACGAAGTCTCATTGTGTTCGACCTCAACTCCTTTATTCACATGACATAGACTTGCACCTTTGGCGGATTTTGTATAATACTTGAAGACATCAGTTCATAGTCGCATCTTTCCGAAGCTGTTGCTACCTTTCATTGGACCAATACCCATGTGACTTCAGTGACCATGGGAGACCAGATTGTACTCCATTGTATACAGATATCTTCATATTGATTTTGATATTGGTTTTACTGGGCCTTGTTCGTGACTATGATAGCCTTTGGAATGTAGCCACCTTTTTGTTGCCTATTCATGGCCATGGACAACTGTTTGGTATATTTTCACATGGATCTGCAGTGTAATTTAAATTGGCAGCCATGTGTGCAAAGTCAGTTCAGATTGTAATAATCTCATGAGCAACTAGTTCTTCTAGCTGGGTCCCCATTACTCCACTTTTGGTTATTATAATTTATTTTGGCCATCACAGATACTCCTCTGACCTCACACATTAGGGGGACTCTATTATAGAAGAATTTGCCTCACCCTATGCAAACTTGCATAGAAGGCATTTTTCCATTTCCCTATGTATAATTGAAGTCCCTTTATGAAAATCCCAAAGATAAAAACATTATTTTTCTACATATACACGCCCTACCTATTGTACAACATGCGTATACACAAGTTGCACCACTACAACCCACATATATTGGGTTTTGTGCCTAAAATTAAAAAATGGTGTCGGGTTTCCATGTCATGTCACGAGATCCATGGTCTTTGACCTTCCACATACTGGAAACATTCTGAATCGGCCCTTCAGTTCCAATTGAAGGCTATAAATGGGCCAAATCCAAGCTATGGAAACGAGGAGAATAATTCAAATTTGAGAGCAAAGTTACTTTGGAAAAATTATTCAATTCATATTGAGTTTGCATCCCTTTGTCCTTTAAGTCTGAACACATTGTTCAACCCCCAAGCTCTTCCCTACTTGATTGAGAGCCTCATTGTCTCTCTTATATGAGCTTTCCTTTGGTGGAGGATTGAAGTGGTGGAGGCCCAGTTGGAAGGGACTTAGTTTCTCGGTTCCGAACCGTGCCGACACAGAAGTTTGTAATTCATTCACTTCTGTTGAATACATTTTAATAGAAATACTATTTTCTCGTCCAATTAATATCTTGCAAATATTTGAATTGGTATTCCATGGGTGTATTTGTTATGAATGTTGATGGATTATGCTATTGAATGTGATAACATAATATATTATCACCATATGCTTGTGTTTCTTGGTTGTTGAGGACACGTTGTAGGTTTATTGCTTTGAGTCAAGTGCTCAACGATGGACTTCATCGAACGTCTGGATGAGGTAGGCCTTTTATCTTGTCTTGCTAGAATATTTGTTTATATAACATACCTGATATTAGAGTTGATTTCTACAGTCATTTCTGTCTGTTGTGGTTTACCCCTAGCCATTGAGAGATTTTCCTCGTATCAGAAACATAGTCCCTTTGTTCTTCTTTCATCCATTTTTTGAGGTGTCAATATTGTAGGTTGAGTGAGGTTAGGAGTGGGAACATGGTGCTTTCTATAGTTTTTAGTGGCCACCCTTCTAGTAGACATATTTTTACTTTGCACTTTCCTTGCCACACTTAAAGCATGCACTAGGGATTTAGGTTCGAAGATATGCACCTAATGTTGAATGCTCTCTTTTAAAGTTCCCATAAAGAGATCTAACAAATTATTCTCTAGAATATTCTTTACTCCGAGATTTAGCTTTTGGAATTGTTGAATGTGTTATGTAATTGGACCTATTTGTTGAAGATTTATCAATTGACTAAAGACCGTGTTCCTCTTAATTTCCCCATAATGTGCTATCAATTCATCTATAAAAATGGACCAAGAGATACAAAAATCCTTTTTTTTTCACAAAGCTATTGGTACCAAAAAAATTATTAGGCTCTAAATAAAAGGATGTTACATTTTGTAAAGTTGGTACTTGGTGTAGATCAAATAATTTTTCCATATGAAATATCCATGTGATAGGATATTTATCATAAAAATTCCTCATATTGATCTTAGGAATTAAGTAGTTCCTTGGTGTTGATTTGAATCCCTAATGATGTAGATATTGGAGTGATGGATAATCATGATTACCTGACTCAATCTTTATTTTCTCTCCATTTTCATGATTTCCTTATCTCTGAATATTCCTTCAAGGAACCTCTCATATAGGGTATGCAAGATCACGACTGCCATGGAATTTTGTAATTGTTCCATTTTTTGATCCATGTAATTTTGTAATTGTTCCGTCTTTTGATCCATTTCCCCTTTAAGTAATTCTTGCAAATGTGAGAAATCAACCTTCTTCAACGCAACATCACTCATTTCATTAAATTGGTTCTCCAATTTGGATAGCTAATTATGTATTTCTTCACTTTATTGATGAGTCATGGTTAATCTCTCTAGAGGTTTAATTGGTGTAGAAGTTTTTGCAACACCCTTTTCCATGCTCGATAACAATAATATTTATCTATATTTCTTTTATAATTAACTTTACCACACTTTTTGAATCACCCAAAATAGATATTCCAATCAAATTTATGTCAATTGTAAGTTATGTACCTTTGAAACCTTGTTTGGATATTATTATATATGTCAATATTACACCTAATATAAATATAAAATTTATGCACCTCTGATTTGAAATTCTAGTATGTGGTAGCTTGATATGTCTTCTATGCAATTCCACATGTTTGAATGAATTTTGATGTTCCAATAAAAAGTTATGGTAACTTTCCCAAAAATTGTTTCTTTTGTTCCTTTCAAGAAAGTGAACTTGTACAACTTATCATGTGTCCACTTTTTACCTAAAATACTATGGTATATCTCATTTCCAAAGGAACTAGTGGAACTCAGTTTGTAATTTTCTAGTGTCATATATGGAATTTTTACCAGGAACACATGTTTGAAACTATTTTTAGGACTAGAAAAAAAACCCTAATTTCCACATTCTATATTTCCAAAATTGTAGAGAATTAGAAACTTAAATTTCTACCACATAATTTTGTGTGTCTCTTATATCTCTTAAAAATTTCACTATTTGAAACATCCTAGAAAAAAAATTATAGAAAAAAATCCAATATGACTCATTTGAGACTAATTTTAGGATTAGTTAAAAACCCTAACTTCCATAGGTTATATCTCATAAATTGTAGAAAATAAAAACCTAAATTGTTTACTACAATTAAGTCACAATGTCTCAGTCTCCCAAAAATTTCATAGTTTGAAACTTCACTAAGAAAAGGTTATAGAAAAAATTCCAAGATGTCTCATTTGAAGGAGAAAAACCCTAGGATTATATCTTCTAAAACCAAATGCTATGATCCAAACAACTAAATAACATAAAAATAGAAAGAGAAGTAACTCCATTCCTTGAAAATGTGAGATAAAAATGAATTTTAAGCCTCTTCAAGGGGCAAACATTCTTTTACAATAGAATAAATTTATAAGATGAGATGATTTATAAATCTAGGTCTCCTTGGTATATAGGAGGCAAAGGGTACAATTAATTCTAAAGTTTCTAGCCAAAAAAACTAATATCATAATAGAAATATAAGAACTAAATATATAGGTATTTATCTAGGGCTTAATAAGTAGTTCATCCAAAACATCTCCAAGGTTATCACTTCCACCCAACTCATTTGTTCATGGAATATCCTTATATATTTAGCAGCGACCTTCAAAAAAAGTGTAATTTGTGCGAGGAGGATCATCTCTTGCATATAATTTTAGATAGAATTGTCTCTTTCATATAATTCACAACTTAAATTTCTAGAAAAATAACCCATGTGATATAAAAATGTAATCCCCTCATTAGTTGTTATTAGTGCATACTGTGTTTTATATTGTTGAATGAATTTGGATTTCAAACTCCTTCTCTTATGCCTCATGTGAGGCCTAATTTATCTTTCATACTCTTTCCCTTACATTCCATGTCAGGATTTTAGTGATATACTAATTCCAAAGTTGAAGAAACTATTAGGACTCAGGAGGTTTCCATCACCCTTTACCTGTATACAATCCACTAGGGATGCATCAAGAAAGCCAACACTTCCATCAATATGTTTCTTACTAATGAAGCTTCAAAGTATGCAATATCATAACTTGCATTACATTATGTAACATTTGCTCTTACTAAAAATATCACAACGAGGGAATAAATTAATCTATGCAAAAACTCAACCAACCATCTTTATTCAAAACATAAATTTTACTATAATGAATTGCAAGCATTTTGCTATTAGTTCATATGTGTTGGTGTCTCCTACAATTATTGGAGCATTTGTGATCCAATTTGAAATTTAAAAAGTTGGAAGTAATCAACCCAAAATAAATTCTTCCTTCAAGTGATGGTATTATGCCACCTTATTGGTTTCTAGCCATGAAAAAAACTATATGGGAAGAAGGTCAAACCCTTATATGGAAAAGGGGTTTCCTTAATGTTTGCACAATCCAACACTACACTTTCCTTGGGGTAGTGAAATTTGAGGAGGGACTATTATAGTACATCAAAATATGTATTGTTCAATGTTTCCAACTTATAGGAATTATC
>ML822476.1:144083-159594 GCA_009831015.1 Picea engelmannii | reverse complement strand
ATGGCCTAAAGCTGACATAAATAAAATAACATTACTAATCTAAATCACAACTAATGGCCTAAAGCCGACATAAATAAAATAACATTACTAATCTAATATGCCCCAATTAAGTGGTAATGAGCCAATATTAGGGCTTAACAAAGTTGCATATCTGAATCTAGTTGGAAGGTGGAAGTTCCAAATCCTCTCACATTATATCTAGAATCATCTCCAAGGACAACATGTAGATGTGTCTCTTTCTCAATGAAGTGTGTTAGATGATTTCTGATACCGGTCATGTGCCTAGAGGCACCACTGTCAATTAGCCAAGTATTTTCATTGATAGGAAACATACCTGAGAG
This sequence comes from Picea engelmannii, assembly GCA_009831015.1. NCBI lineage: Eukaryota > Viridiplantae > Streptophyta > Pinopsida > Pinales > Pinaceae > Picea > Picea engelmannii. Next base: position 159,253 of record ML822476.1, on the reverse strand, counting down.
TGATGAGATGTTGGTGTCTTCATTTCTTTGGAGTTTTGTACTGAGCTTGCTTCCCATCATGATTTTTCTCATCTTCACAAACCCTTGTTAGCTAGGCTAGAAAGCCTAACGACTAGGCTAGGCTATCACTTTTAGGTTTTGTTGGGCTTATGAATGCCAACAATTATCCTTTAATAAATATGATAGCCTTGCTAGGTTGTGGAGCTTCTTCAAGAAATTCTTAGAAATACAATTCATATTTTTTTGCAGAATTTTGACGAAACTCTAGAAACCCTTAGGGTCAAAATTTTGAAATGCCCGAAATTTAGATTTGAGACTTGCTGGAGGTAGGCTGAAGGAGGCCGTACCCTTCTATGTATTTTTCAAACCAAGCATCCAAGTTTTGAGTGGTGAAATCTCTCAGAAAAGGAGGCCGTATGGATTTTCTGGAAACCCTAGGAGGGTCGTACAGTTTCTGTAAGTGAGAGAGTGAAGGAGTTGGAAAATGCTTGTGTAACAGGATCTTCAAGACTTGTGCTCTGATACAATGTTGAATTTTCAATAAGCTAGATTAAGCACGTAGTTCATTTCAATTTTATCATGTCTTAACCATAAGCAAGAATGTTGCAGAAAACAAGATCACAAGAAGAAACACCATGCACAAGAACACAAGAAATATCCTGGGAAACCCTTCTCAACAAGAGAATAAAACCCAGTCAAATCCTTTGCTATATTCTTCAAGAGAAATACCTTTCACCACCAAGAATGAATTATCACACAAGAGGGTGCTTAAGCCCTAGAAGACTAGCACCCAAGAGAGGTGCGCACCTTTTCCCAAGTAGATGTATTTGTTGTAATTTCCAAACACACAAGGAAGATATGATTCTACAATGGAGAATCATCCCTTACTTATATTAGAATTGACTAATAAACAAAGACGTCTATTGGCTCAACAGGGTCGACCTCTCTAAGTCAAATATATTATTATTATTATTATTAATATTAACAATATTAATTATGTTGTTTATTATTGGTCATATTAAGATAGGGCTGACCTGTACCCTTTACATAATAATTAGGGTTACAGGTAGGTCTGAATATTGAAAAATATATAGCAAAGGATCTGATACACCCACTAGTGCTCATCCACTAAGGGCACATCCATAGGGATGTCATAGCTCTGATTCACTGCATTACACAGAAGAACCAGGTCTTCACACGTTTACGTGTGCTCGTCTACATGCACGTCCACTCTATAAATCTTCTTTCCCACTTCCACCGATAAGAGAATCATCTGGAGTCTTCTCGTCAACTCTGCTGCTTAGAGGAGGCTAATACATCATCTTTATTTATGTTCTCATGAAAATGCACCCAACACTTTGATATTTCACATGTTCACCTTGTGCTCAGCCACACGCACGTCCTAACTCAATAGATCGCTTTTCCATTGGATAATCATCTGGAGTTATTCTCAACTCTCTGAATGGAGGAGGTCATCTCTACGTTCCCAACTCTATCTTAGGCATGAACCACGTACCCTTCTTAGGGACTTTCTCTCAGGTTTGTAAGCTGAGAGAAAGACTTCACATAGTTGCAATCCACACCTCACAGGTTTGTAAGCTGGAGAATGTCTCACATAGCTACATTCATCAACATAATCAACCTAATTTCAATCTAAATTGGAAGTGTAAATCTTACGAGTTAACTTGATCACTAGCTCAACTTTATTCACATAATAATTCCTTTTCAAGGATTCTTTTGAAACTAAGTAAAGAGTTTACCCTCTATAATTGTAGAGATTTAATAATCATTAAACATAATTAATCTATTGTGACCAAAAAAAATCAAAATCCAGAATCGTAATAGAGCACAATGACCAATCAATTTCTAACTTTTCAAAATGCAATTTGATTGACAACGAACCCACAAATTTTAGATTTCAGGAAGCAAACTTAATATACAATGACCATGACGAAAATACACTCATGGATTAAATGAATTATTGTAGTGACCCAATAAAAATCTAACTTCAGAATTTACATTCGACTTATAGTGATCAAGACAATTTAGTTTCTAGATTTTCAACACAATTCAACGACGAATTTAAATTTCTAATATACAAATTACTCGTTACAATTAAAATTTTCAGAAATAAAATACCGAAACTGACGAAGATGGAGGGAGAGTTGAGGATGTCCTTCAACATCTTGTGCTCCTTATTTCCTCTTTCTTTCTAATCATAGAGACTTCATCAATACCTCCCAGCCAATGCTAGGGGTACTCTTCTACCCCCATAGTCCCCTGAGCCAGAAAGGGGCCACACACAAGAAACCAATAAACATTAGCTCCAAAGCTTACCTCACAAGGAAGAGCTTCCACTCTTTCTCAAGCTTGGAATCCCAACTCTCACAAGTAAAACAAAGTGAACCAAAATTTGGCAGCATAACAATACTATCCAAAGTGAGATCCATTTCCCTTCTACCACATTTGTTTTATAGAAAAAATCCCCAATGACACATGTCCTCATGCATAAATAACTAACTTTTTAATTAATTTAATTATGATTATTCATCCACACACGTGTCACAATCTCCCCAAGTTGCACAAGTAATTACCCTTTTCATTTTATTTAAAAGACAAAGTCCCCCACATTCCCCAATGTGTTCCTATTTTCACTCTTAGTTGTCCCTTTGCTCCCCAAATTCTCATTTAATGAGTGTCTCTTAACTAGATCTTAGTTAGAGTTGTATTAGGAGTCTTCTTTTAGTTATACTTAGTGGTAGTTTGACTTAAGATATTGTTCTATGTATATTCCTATGCTCTCAAGTTATTATTTCTTTCTATTTTAAAAATGTTTTTTATTAATTTCATGCACACATGTGCATTTTATCCACCCTTTAAATTTTATACCCCATTTTTCTAGAGTTTCAATTTATCTCAAATATTTTAACTTATGTCATAGTTCATTTGGTCATTTATTTAAATTTTAGACTTAGACTTAGGCTTAGAATTTTGTTAGGCTTTATAATTTACTGACTAATCAATTATTTTATTCCAACAAGGTCTAACCATTTAAATGTTTTCTAGGACACCTAGATTTATTGAATTACATTTTAATTACATGACATGCCCCTCAAGACGCACCTCCATTCTCCAATGGTACCACTCGCCTTTTTTTGGTTTTAGAAGTTTGTCTGACCCTTGGAGTCAACACTCCATTTGGTCGACCTTGTGAGAGACTAAGGGTTTCTAAGGAATAAGGACTCTGCCTTATTTCACGCCCCTTATGTAACATCCCCAAACACCCAGGCTGGGCCATGCTACTCCAGAAAACACTTTCATTCTCTTATACCATATTGTAACATACCCAACCTCCAATTGATCTATGCCACATAAAGTTTTCAAACTACATGCAACTAAAACATATACACACAAAACTCTTACGAAACTTCATATATAAAATGTAAACAAACAAATACATTCTGTAAATGCACGGATTCATACTGATATAACAGTAAACATGTACATGCAACATATATAGGAAATACCATAAAAATAAAGATAGTTATAAACCACACATAGGATAAACCCATAAAAATAAACACGTAAATAATAATGCAGCTTGTAATTTATCACACAATTGACACTTATCTTGGTAATAAGATCACCAACTGCATGCAGACCTTCCACGAACCTCCCAGCCTTAGACCACACTGCTCATCACTCTCAATAGTGGGTCACCCCCGAGCTGGGAATAAACTCCAATCGGGTAAAGCGATTCCTAACCAGGATAATGTATCATAGACAATAGGAAAGACTCTTTCATAGGTGCCAAATCAAAATAATAGGCTACAGTCCCTCATTCCCCACATGCCTGTCCCACCCTAGGAAGTGTGCCCCTTCTCTAATCAACAGTCCTTCGACTTCCCTACTTCCCTTCCAGGGATTCAACAACATGATGAACATGAAGTCTCAGAGCCCTGTAGCTGTAGTTTGGCACCTTTAGGAAATCAATTCCCAAGAATTCTCTCACCTTGAGAGAAATTGCTCATGGGCCTGACAACCCGCTTCTTCAGTCCAACTCCCAAGCTAACCAGGTACACCAACATGTATGGGTACATATACATGTTCAGGTACAGTGACAGGAAGGTACTGAGGACAACTGAGTGAGTGAGTGAATGATCATGGAATGGTTGAATGGATAACTGAATGATGGAAAGAATCCCCCAAAATGAACTAAGTCCAAACTATATGAATGCATGTTCCCAACTTGACACTTGTCATGTTGGGAGCTACTTTGGCCCACTTGTCCCCATCCTTAGAACTTAGGATAAAATAATTATCCATACTCTATACTTTAAGTAATATTAATATAATATTCCTTTTTGGCTTAAGCTCCCTAGCTTGTATTTTATATTAATGATGAGACATATACAAAAATAGGCTCGCTGGACTTTAACATCTAGGCTCTCTAGCCTAATCATCACATTAACCTTTTGGATTTTCATAAACTAGATCACCATCCTATAAGACACAACATATACACAAAGGCTTCTTGGCCTCAAAATCACACACACTTAAGTTGTTGTGTGCGATATCCTATAATGTGCACACTTCCTCATTTTACTGCGTAGTACATGCGCGCACTATACCATGGAAGGCGCATACAAAAAATGATATCAAATAGCTCACCAACTTATGTACATTTGTATTTACATTTACAATTGGGTTCGGCCTAGGGATATTCAAATACCCTCCCCTTATTTATGCACTGTCCTCAGTGCATTATATACCATGTACCATTCAAATTCTTTAAAATATCCAAGCTTTAGCTATTGAAATATTGTTATCCATTTGGTTCTCTACATTTGAGCACCAATTCTGTTACTCATACTGCAATTGGAACTCAATTTCTCTATTCCATAGAGCTGCTTCAGGAAATAATTTAGTTCATTATTCCTTATTACATGCTTCAATTAAACCTCATTGAAGCAACAACTAGTTATATATCCATGACGTTCCACCCAGTCTTGGATCTCACTGCTGATAAACTCTCAACAATGTACCACCCCCGAGCAAGGGCTATGACTCCATCAGGGCAATGAATTCCCAATATAACCATGAACCACAATCAATATCAACATGGTCTAGAGCAAGGTACCGAACCTCAACAACACTCCAACCAACGGTCTCTCTTCCCCACATGCCTGTACAACCCAAGGTAGTATGCACCTTCACTATCCAACAGTTCATCGACTGCTCAACTTCCCTTCCAGGGCTCCAACACAGGCCAGACAGGAAGTATCAGAGCACTGTGGCTCCAAGAGTTCCAACTTTAATCAATATCATCTCATCTGCATCACACACATGCAATTATCATGAGAGAGGATTATAAAAATTCCATTATAGAAATCAAATTATTTTCATAAGGAATTCGACTTTTCCCAAAATATGAAATTCTATTTCATAATTTTTCATTGTTGTTGGAATAATAGAATGTAGTTTTCCTTATGGCTTTCAACAAGCACCATGCTAAATACCATTTTTTTCCTGCAATGATTATATATTGCAAACAACCAACAGATTGTCAGTACTTTATGTACATCATAATTCAATTGCAACATGTACAAACCTTTATGCAATGATCTTAGAATTGCCCACACCTAGAAATTCAATCACAATTACCAAACAATTTAACCAAATATAATGACTCATCATTCTATGCATATGCATGTTCATAATTAATAACAATAAGTTTATTTCTTCATTTTTCTGAACATGAAATTTTTTGTAGTCATTATTCCTGTGACTACCTGACTTGCAACTTTCTTGTTGCAATGTTTAACCGTTCCTGAAATGTTCTCAACTTCATGAGTTAGAAACGTTTCAACCATTAGTATACTTATTTCCATGCAAAAACATATATACATGCACTCACAAAATGCATTCGGCGAAATGCATTTTAGTATACAATTCCATCATGTATGAGTGCAACTCTGTCACTTACTAGGCATGAGTGCAACTCTCGATGCCTATTTATTCAATGCACCTTTGCATTTATTTTCAGAATGATCTTTATCTAAGTCATTTATCTCACCATCCATAAATTGGAAATCTAGCCATTGTCTTGACACATCTCCACACACTTCCCATTGTCTTCACAATTACTTGGATGCCTTCCTTTTCGACCCGAACACTACACCAATAATACAATTATGGGGTGTTTATTAGTGTTAGAAAAAAGGTTGCAATCCAAATTTTATTTAAAGGTAGGAATCTCATTAGGTATTTGTGTGGAACATAACCTTTCTACAACCATACCTTGCCATATCCAACCATGTCCTAGTCTCATACATGACTAGATTTCCTAGAATCATTCCTATAACAAGTTATTATATTTTATTTTCTTTGGTTATTGCCTCATAACCAAATTAACATGACATGCTACTATGCCAATGTGTGCATTCAAAAGATAAAATATTTGATAACTATAACAAGCCTCTAGCCTTTACCACACCTAGTGGAACATAATCATGTCAATGCACTTAAACAATACCATACAACATATTATAAAATTCAGTTTGGGGAAATTCTTACCTGGATTTCCCTTTGACAATTATGCAACCTAATTTCCAAAAGAGAAATACTTACCTGCATGGCTTCCATTAAACAAATTTAATGCTACCTAATTAGCTGATGACAGTAGAAGTCCTCATGCTTCTTTATTAGTCTTAGAGTTCAATATTCTAGCTTTCTGTTGCTTCCTTCGATATGCAACAACATTATCATCAACACTTGCAAACATGCAATAATTTTCACTTTATGGTTGTCCCAACAAGCCGTAAAATACTTGGTGCTATAGTAATTGCAACAACTTCTTTCTCCCTGAAACACGTTTCCATGTGTATCCTAGAAATCTTCAATTCTTCCAGATTACTGAATTTTCATGTGCTCTTCACTGCAACCACTGTGCATGATTATTTATGATCTGAGAACTTTCTAGACAAATCACTCTTGGCTTCCTTTTCTTTTCCATCCAAATACTAAACTGATATTAACCTTCGAATTTTATTTACTTCCTGGATCCATCTATCCCAACTCATACTTGGATGAATTGCAATTCCAATCATGTTGTCTTATAGACTTTGGATATTCAACATCCATTTAATTCTCGGACTGAACAACTTTAGCTCTTTCTGGACTAAATACTTTAGTATTTGAGTTTTCTTGCACCCTTCTCCACTACTTGCCAACTAGCCTCAAACTTGGCTTGCATAGCCAATCTCTTAGCATACTGTAGGGATGCACATATGCCTCCTTCTCTAACTGCATAGAATTAATTAAAAACACTTAATGTTGATTTTAATTTACCAACATAATTTCAAGTGATACTTCCACCCCCTAGAAATGTCACTCATGGCTCTGTGCCACTTGAGATGGATTCTTCTTAGGCACCATCTCTTTTTCATTCAAAACCATTCATAGAACCATTTTCGTCTTCATGGTTCCTTACTGACTCTCTACAAAGATTCATTTCACTTTTAAGTCCCTCTTGGCTTTGACATCTCTATGCTATTGTGGAAATATCTTCAATACCTTTGGAATGCATAAAAAATCCTCTATTATTCTTGCTTTCCCTCTTGGAGTGTTTTCCTGCATTCCCATTTGCTTGATATCTACCCCATGAATTCTTCTTCCATTATCCTAGGATCTTCATGGACTTGCAACTAAAACTTATGCTGATATTAATTTTCAGCATTCCACTATTATTTGGATCCCTCTGATCCAACTCTACATGACCCAATTATATTTCCAGTCATGTTTTCTGAGTAACCTTGGATATTTAACACTAACTTCCTTCTTGAGGTACTTGATTTATCCCTTCCTTAACCGATCATATCAACACTTGGATTTTCTTGCTGGCTATTACTTTCCCCTGTCTTGACCAATCTGATTTCAACCTTCCTTGCACAAACCACTTCTATCATGCCATATTGATTCCCTTCATACCATGCTTCCACTGTGCACTATGATCACCATAAGGGAAGCATTACTCTATAATTGCATAGCTAATCCCTGAATATGATGCACTCTTTATCCATATATGAATTAAGCCTCTATTTTATCTGATTACTATCATTATGATAATCCATTATTTTTATAATAGATCTGATTCCAATATATTTCTTAATCTGTATATTGTTTTCTTTGGGAGTATTCACTATTTTATTCACTACATGATTTATTCCTCTACCCATATTCCATTGAATACTTGACTAACATGAGAGGACTTCCTGTAATGGCTTCCCAAGACTTTATGAATGCACTTAGATTCATACCTTGACATTTTGAGGTCTTGGATTTTGATCATCTTATGAAAGATTTTTGTCATAAAACTCTTTCCTTGAGTACCTCTACTTATTTTTAAATAAACTTAAACCTTCTCTCCTTTTAAGAACTAAAATTTTTTAACTCTTCAAAAATGTGCAGCTAACAAAACCTTGTCAGGTTAACTGACTCAACAATTTCATGAAAAATATGAACCATTTTGGTTCAATAATATATCAGAATTATTTCTTCTGATTTCATGAAAAATTGAATGCCCAGATCAATTTTCTGGATGAATATTTATATTCTACTGTGCAACACCTTTCCAATGCTTTCTCCCATGCTCAATTCCGAGTCTTGAGCAAAAAGTTATGGTTATTTGAAAATTGCCCACTAATTTTCTATTCACACTTCAACGGGGCGCAACTCTGCGCTGTAATTATGAATTATTGCACCTCCTCCATTGTATTTTTCATAGGATCTCAATTGGGTTTCTTCATTTACATATTTTGGACATTCTGTCCAAGTTTCACTTCTTTCTTGGTTCCAGGATTCTAGTTACAGCCTGCTGAAGTTCTAGGCCAATTCGTGTTTTTGGTCTGGAATGCTACATGTACCTTCTTTTCCATATTAAACATTTTTAACATGCCCAAAAATTTAATTAAGCTCTAGGAATGTCTTCTATGGTTCAATATATTTCCATTGACTTCTCCTGCGCCTCAATCTGATTATGGACCAGAAAGTTATGGCTCTTCGAAGTTAGTTGGGTCTTAAAATTTACCCTCCACTGTTTGTCCTGTAACTTTCTCATAAAATCTCCACTTGACAAACAATTTACACCATTGGAAAGATCTCTCTGAGCTCTTTTATTTGATCTGCAGAGACAAAATATACCTTGATACACTCTGTTCTCGTGGTTTTTGAGTAGCTAAAAATGTTGTTAAGGGCCTAAAAAACGTGCTGCAAAAAGATGACGTTCAAATGATATAAAATGTCGCGGAAACTCACTGGCTTTCTGCTGTTGTTCACCATCCAAACGAATTCGCGCACACAAATTTCAACCTGTACACCCATATTTAGCATGCGCAACAACACCACAAGGTAATTCATGCTCCACGCACCTATAGTCACTGTGCATCACTTCTATGTCGCACCAATAACTGGCGCACACTGCTTTTGTGTCACGCACCAATATCCACTGCAAAATTTTTATTTTTTCACTAATACCTGTTGTGCACAATTTTTTTTTGTGTCGCACACCATTTTTTTGTCACGCACTACTATTCCACATGCATTTCACTCTACGCGCATCACCATGCCAAATTTTAGTATGCCCCCACTGTGCACCAATAATCTATGTGCACCATTAACTAAACTGTCGTGTGACAACATATACACACCATGTGTGCCATTATTGTGCTTTTTCACACTGTGCGCTAGGATTACGCATGCGTCACTCAATCTGCACCGTGCAATGCTAAATTTATCATGCGCACCCGCACGCCAATATATTTATCCTTGCAATGCCAAATTTTAGTGCGTGTAGCCGCACGCCAATATTTTTCCGTGCAGTGCCCAATTTTAGTGCACGTACCCACATGCCAATATTTTTCCACACAGTGATAAATTTTAGTGCTTGTACCCGCACGCCAATATTTTTCCGTGCAGCGCCCAATTTTAGCGTGCATACTTGGATGCCAAAATTTTTCCGCGTAGTGCCCAATTTTAGCATGTGTACCTGCACACCAAAATTTTTCCATGAAGTGCCCAATTTTAGTGCACGTACCCGCATGCCAATATTTTCCTGCACAACGCCCAATTTTAGTGCACGTACCCGCACGCCAATATTTTTCCGTGCAACGCCCAATTTTAGTGCGCATACCCGTACGCCAATATATTTTTCTGCGCAATGCCAAATTTTAGAGCGCATACCTGCACGACATTATTTTTCTGAGAATCACCCAATTTTAGTGCACATACCCGCACACCAATATTTTTCCACGCAATGCCAAATTTAGTGCACATACCTGCATGCCAATATTTTTCCACGCAACGCCCAATTTTTACCGTAAACATTCTGCAACTATGAAATTTGTCCAATTTCACCCCGATAACACCAATTCAACCTCTACAACAACAAATCGTTGTGGGTTGACATTTCTGGAACAAATTTTTCCCAAACTCAATTCACGAATTGAGAATTTTAATCAACTAATTTCGCTCCATCTGTCCTGGCTTCACTATAACTTCAAATTTGACCAATTCCAGGTCTGAATTTGCTATAACAGATATTAAATCAATAATATCTCACCACTCGACCAAATTTATCGATTTTCCCATGAATTTAACAACAAAAATTGGGGCTTTTTCCCAATTCTCCTCAATTGTTGTTACTTTCTACCATGGACGCTCTGCAACTGGAAATTTGGCCACTTCGAAATCAATCCTCCGTGAAATTTCTCTTCAACTCAACTTTCTCGGTCCATCCCAGATTAGTGTTGAAAATTGAATTCTGATACCATATTGTAACATCCCCGACCTCCCAGGCCGGGCCATGCTACTCCAGAAAATGCTTTCATTCTCTTATACCATACTATAACATACCCAACCTCCAACTGAGTTATGCCACATAAATTTTTTGAATTGCATGCAACTAAAACATATACCCGTAGAACTCTTGCGAAACTTCATATATAAAATGTAAATAGACAAATACATTCTATAAATGCATGGATTCATATTGAAATAATAGTAAACATGTACATGCAAGATATACATGAAATACCATAAATATAAAGATAGTTGTAAACCACACATAGGATAAACCCATAAAAATAAACACGTAAATAATAATGCAACATGTAATTTATCACACAATTAACACTTCTCTTTGTAATAATATCACCAACTATGTGTAGACCTTCCATGAATCTCCCAGCCTTAGGCCACACTGCTCATCACTCTCAATAGTGGGTCACCCCCGAGATGGGAATAAACTCCACCCAAGTAAAGGGATTCCTAACCAGAATGATGTATCATATACAACAAGAAAGACTCTGTCACAGGTGCCAACTTTAACTAACAACCTACAATCCCTCATTCCCCACATGCCTGTCCCACCCCAGGAAGTGTGCCCCTTCTCTGCTCAATAGTCCTTTGGATGCCCTACTTCCCTTCCAGGGATTCAAAAATAGGCCGCACAGGAAGTCTCAAATCCTTGTAGTTGTAGTTTGTCACCTTCAGGAAATCGATTCCCAACAATTATCTCACCCAGAGAGAAATTGCTCATGGGCCTGACAACCTGCCTCTTCAATATCCTACAGGCCTGAAAACCCGCTTCTTCATTCCAACTCCCAAGCTAACTATTAGGACCCTATAATGTACCTTTTTGTTCATACTTTTTTCTATCATTACATCCTTTTCCCACTCACATTTAAGCCTACATTATCACCTTAACCTATTTTCCCAAAGGTATATAACGTTTCTTCTCTTTTCTATATGTTTAATTTGTTTTACATGTAATTTTACATTACTCTCATACTTAGCCATTAAATATATAGTTGTTGAAACAGTTTGAACTGCAGTTAACATACTGTTGCTACTTGAAGATCACGTTGCTGAAACAGTCAACAATACACAAATTTTTTTGCTAAAACAGTCCATGATTTGCGACGCTCAAAAAACATTTCACATACAACAGTAACAAGAAGGAGCTGTTACACTGGCCGCAACAGTCGTACCTTAAGCCAACACCAACCATCACTGCTACTTGAAGACCACGTTGCTGAAATAGTCAAACAAGACGTAAATCCCGTTCCTGAAACAACCCGTGATTTGTGATGCTGAAATAGTATTCTACAAACAAAAGTAACAAGAAAAGATAAATAAAGAAGCTGTTACATGGGCTGCAACAACTGTACCTCAAGCCGACACCATTTCAACTACTGTAACAACATTTTTCTATGGGAGATCAAAATATTCCAGCATAGAAGATTAGATCAGACTAAGAATAGTATTTGTATGTACACATGTAATTTTATGATCAATTGTATTAAGAGGATTCTCCTCTTTAAATAGGGGAGAAATGAGCATTAGGGGGGACAGAAAGGCTTAGCTAGAAACGAATCACAGAGAAGGAGCATGTTCATGCTGGATATTGTAACTTGACACATTTGACAGATGAATAAAAAATCATTCTGAGCATTTCTTTTTAGTTTCTTTCATTTTTGGGGAATCTTGTGAGAAGGAAAGGGCCCACCTTCTTCACAAGATTCACCCATTAGTTCTGTAGTGCGTTAGTGTTGTTTTTATTCGTACCTTGTTAAAACTCTGTTTTGCTGAAACTCTGTTTTGCTGAAACTTTGCTTCCATTGATTGTTACATTGTTTTCATACAATTCATTCCTAGGTAATTGTTAATCATTTTGATTGGTAATTTTGTTTGCAGAATGAGTTTATGAAAGTTTGATAATCAAAGACAGGTGCTGAAGATTCCTACTTTGGGGAATATGGTCCTATTCTCTATTATAGAGTAGTTAGTCTTCGGTAATTGTTAATCATTCTGATTGGTGATTCTGTTTGATGAGTTCATGAAAGTGTGATAGACAGAAACATGTGTTGAAGATCATGCTTTAGGGAATAGGGTCTTGTTTTCTGTTATAGAATAGTTAATCATCTTTGCAGTGTGATGAAAAGTTCCTTTTTCCTAGGTTGCTACTCCTTAATGTAATCCATGATTCTTATGATAGTTATTTCCTTTTGAATCTTAAAACTCTGCAATAGATAGATTTATTTTATTATAATTCAAAGTAGAACTTCAGTCTGTTCAAGAAAGGTGTGATTAGTGTACTTTTACTACAATTCTAGATTGCTTTTGAGATTGAGCATATACAATGTGTGATTTCCTTTGAAATAAACAGACTTCCCTGGGTTGACAATTTATGTAACACTTGATTGTTTAATTAATAAGCAATTATACGGACCAACATTTTGGCGCCATTGCCGGGGAAGACAATTATAGATTTCAAAAGAATTTACGTTTTTCTTTTAGATGCACAGATTGCATGAGAGGACATGGACCCCCCAAGGAAACTGACCCTACAAGTGGCAGGGGTAGAGGAAGAGGAGGAAGAAAGACCGTCATCGACCAGATTATATCAAAATCTGAATCTGTTGTTCCTCAATGACCAAGCTCTCAAAAACCAAAGCCTCAACCTTCCTTTCAAGCGAAATTTGAAACGAGGAAAGAGATTTGGAGCCCCGAGACAGTTGAGAAACCAATAGAAAACATTGAGGATCGAGCAAGTGCAGCAGGGGAACAAATAAAAGAAACCATGGATGAGTATAATGAAGAACTGCACCATGAAGAACAGGTAGGTCTTGAAGCAGAGGTAAATGATGAAAACTCTTTTTCTACCTTAGGATTTCCTATTGGTGATCTCCCTAGAGGAGTAGCTCCCATGAAGAATATCCCACTTTCAGCCTTACCTAACTTTCATAGTTTATCTTCTGAAGATCCTGATGAATTCCTTTTCGAGTTTGACATATTATGCAGAAGTTATGATTACATTTCCAATGCTAAAAAATTAAAGCTATTCCTAGCAACATTAAAGGGAAATGCATTAAGATGGTTCATGAGTCTTGGAGATCACAACATGGGATCAGATGAAACAGAAATTTCTGCACAAATATCAAGACTATTGCTGAACAAGAGAAAAAAGAGAGGAACTATTCAAGATGATACAGAAAGAGGATGAAAATTTGGAGGACTTTGTGGAAATGCTACAGTATAATCTACAAAGATCCAGTCACCCTGATGTAAGTAAAGATATTCTTAAAACAATATTATTAAAAGGAGTAAGGGATGACTGTCTAGATATGCTGAATATGCTTAGTAAAGACGACATATCTAAAGAATCATATGATGAAATTGTTAACCTATGTAAAAGATGTTCAAGAGGAGCTGCAAGAAATAGATTAAACAACAAGGATACCACATTTTCAAGAGTTCAAAAATCAGCCATTGGAGGAGCAACAAGAGCCGAAATAGGTAATTTACTTGAGGGTTTTAAAACTGAAATGTTAAGTTCTTTTGCTTCACAAATTGATACCTTATAGATTCAAAAGAAACAAGCCGAAGCAGAAGCAGCTCTGTCCATCTTTTGTTCCAAATGCAGAGATAAGCACCCATGAAGGGAATGCCCATTGGACAAAAAACCAATCTGCACCATTTGTGATAAGGATCATGAAACTCAACAATGCTCTTCTTTACCAGGAATCAAAGCAACATTACAACCAACTGATGAAGAAGATGAAGCTGTCTATCTGTTGACACAGAGAAGGCAATGGAAGTCATGGGGACAAGGTATGAATCCTAATATGCCATTTACATCTTCTAATCGTTGGAATAACTATCCTTCTTTTAATCAAGCAAATTACCCTCCCTTTAATCAAATGCAATTCCCACCTGTCAATCAAATGAATTACCCACCCATGCAACAAACAAACCCTCCCTTTGTAGACCCAACAATGTGGACTCCTTGGCCTCCACAACAACAACCTTACCTTAACCAATGGAATCCAAATTGGAGAGGTCAACAACCCTCGTTCCCAAATCAATTGCCTCAATTTCAATCACAATTTCAGCAACCACTCTCTTTACCATCAGGTACTCCACCGAACAATCAAATGATGAGGCCCCAACTACCTATACAACCTAACACTAACCCCAATAATAAGGCTGTGCAGTGCATTGATATTCAAAACCAGCCTATACTTTCTCTTTTCCCTGCACAATGCAATGATATTCATTTACGATCTGGGAAAATAGTAGAACCTATCATTGATGATGTTACCTCTTCTGAT